>RXPK01000560.1:0-146785 GCA_004143645.1 Protaetia brevitarsis | reverse complement strand
TATAGATAGTAAAGGTGGGTATTTGCGCTGTTTTAGAAGGTTTGAACTAGTCAGTGTTGGACACAAGAAGTAAGGGATCTTCATAAATAAGGAAAACGAACCTTATTTGAATCCATATATCACGATATGGATTGGTGTTCTGTTGTAAAATGAATTATTAATTTAACTTTACTAAATTATGATTTTACGATTCAGTACTTAATGTGTTTAACTAAATTTATTTGTTATTTAAATTATAACACAATTATATAGTTATTAAGTGTACAAATTCATCTCTCAGTTTTCTATGGTATGCATGCGGTTTCTAAGATGCTGTTTTTTAGATAGGCAACAGAAGTAATGCTATGGTTACAGGCGATTTGGTGGCATCTTTTGTGCCTAACGACCTGTCGCAAAACTGTTGAGGATGTTGGCAGGTTGTCGGAGCAGTAGTGCTGGAGATTATCGTGCTGAAATACCTGCTTCAATCATTTTTTGTACTCTGCAATAAACAATTCAAATCTGTTGTTTAACGTTGTGCTGTTACGTTTCTCGGAGAAATTTTCCCTATATTCGTTGCGGAATAGCTAACCAAACTCCAATTGACGGATGCATTGCGTTTCTCGAAATTCCTGTGTTTTCTGCAGACCAGATACATAGTTTTGTAATTGATATAGTTTGTTAATAAAACCAGCCATCGGAAAAAATATTTTTTAGCAGTCATCGTCCTTAAATTGTTATTAACCAATGACAATATTCCAATCGCCTTTCTGATTTAATAGAATAATTCTGTACGTAGAACTTTATAGGGTGAAAAGTACTTTTTTACATCTCTGCTGGAGTGTATGATAAGCCTGAAAATTAAAAATGTATTAAACTATTTAAAGATTTTTACCTGTTGTTTCTTTACCCAGATAAATTCCCTTATTTTACAGATTCAGAAATACATTGTTGTTATATTAGATGTAAATTAAACATTTGAAAAAATTATAAGATAATAATCGAAAGTACTACAACACACACCCAATTCGCTTAAATTCAAGATATTATTTAAGTATGAAATATGTAGCTAATCGTCATTAATTGTTAATAATATAGATAATTTTTTCCGGAAAACAGTTTTTTTTCTTACGACAATCATTGATCATGTATAATTGCAGTCCTCATTTGTAATTACAGCCTTCAATTGTGCCCCTAAATAAATACTTTCAGATTACAACACCCAAGGGAGGGAAACATTCAATCTGCTGCTGATTGGAGAAGCCGGTGTGGGAAAATCCACTTTCATTAACGCCTTCGTAAATTATCTGAATTTCGATACCTTAGAAGAAGCCGAAAAGGCCAGACTCGTCCATTCCTTGATACCGCTGCATTTCACTCTGACAAGGACGACAATTTTCGAACGCGTCACGTCCATTTCGGCGAGGACCATAACCTATACCTCGCATCAGCACCAGGTCGAACCCCCACCACGCCTTCTCCTAACAGTTACATCGTCGACGCCGCCAGAGCCCGCATAAGACTGATCGATACTCCCAGCATTGTGGATATGGGAGATTTTGACAAGAACGTAGAGAATTGCCG
This sequence comes from Protaetia brevitarsis, assembly GCA_004143645.1. Taxonomy (NCBI): domain Eukaryota; kingdom Metazoa; phylum Arthropoda; class Insecta; order Coleoptera; family Scarabaeidae; genus Protaetia; species Protaetia brevitarsis. The sequence goes on along the minus strand of RXPK01000560.1, from coordinate 145,222 downwards.
CAAATTCCTGACGATGATGGACGAGCTAAAAGATATTCACGGTGTTTGTATACTCCTGAAGTCGAATAGCCCCCATTTAACACCTTGCTTCGAATATTACTTCAAGAAAATACTGACCAAGTTGAAGGATGCTAGGAATAACATGATGTTCCTCTTCACTAACTCTAAGAGTACCTTTTTCCGACCAGGAGCCTCCGTTTTTCCCGTCAGACGGATATTGGATGAAATTAACTCTAAATCACCCTCTGTTAAAGTACCGTTCACAAAAAATAACGTTTTTTGCGTGGATAACGAAGCTTTCCGTTTTCTTATTGCCAAGCAGAACGATATTCAGTTCGACGATGATGAGGCAGAGAACTTCAGTCAAAGTTGGGAAAAATCGGCTTATTCATCCAACTTGTAAGTAATAGCATTGTTTAAATATATCTAGTTAGTCAACGTAATACATTTTCGGAGGAAAATAAAGTATTGCTCAGGAAGTGGTGCGCTCTGATCGTGAATGTAAATTGATTTGAAAACGTGATAAATATAACAGGTATGCTCTGTCAGAGTGAGAGACCAGATTTCTGTGTTTATCCATCTGCCGAAACCGCCGGAATCCGTATCGGTGATTTACTGGCATTGGCGATTTTAGTTGTTGGCTGGGGAAAAGAAAGGGTGGATGCATTGCGACGCTGTGATGACGCCACCTCGCGATAATTCTCGTGTTTGTTACATTAGAAGATTAAAATTCTGAGGTATTCTGTTATAAAATATAAGAAATTGAAAGTATATTGTTCTTGTTGCACGAACATGATTGAACAATTTTCTAAATTAGGTTTTTTCTTGTAGAGATAAATTATTTAACGTAGTAAAAGATAAATCTAAAAGGAGTATATACGAAAACCTTCTTCTTCTCCTCTCTCCTATTGCTATCTTCGCTTCTCCCGTGTATAGCGGTACTATCGCTAACTTCAACTGGTGTAAAGGCGGGAAATTTGAAATTTTAAAATGTAGCCTACATATAATTCGCTTATTTTTTTTACATGTATGTAACCATTTTACTTTACTTTTTGACTTTTTCTTAGTTCTAATTTAATGTATAGGTACTTTATGTATATAGTTTTCTTACATTCATAAAACATTTTTTATTTGATTTACTTATTACATAATAATAGAAATTCGTTTTTTATATAATATAAAAATATGTAGTTTGGGGGTACAAATCGCCATTTATTTTTACATATATGCACCACTTTACTTATTAAAAACACCATACATGAGATGACGCATTCGCGCTCTTTCTCTTGAGCGCTGAAAAGTTACGAGGTAACCTTTTGGGGGCAACATCAGTATATACAAGGTTACTCGAACTTTTCAGCTAATCAAAAGAAAGAGTGCGTACGCGTCATCATGTATGCTGTTTTTAATAGCTTTATTTGTTTGTGTGCTTGGAGCAGTATCTACTGACGTCATCAGAGTAACTTGAGAACGTCTCAGAGTTGCATTTAAAGATGGTACAAACAAATGCGCTCGATTGCAATATAACCTTAATTTTATTATTTACTTATTGTCACAGCTATTATGAATAGGAAAAGTAAAAGTAATTTTTCAAACTAATGAATCTAGACTACCAAGAAAAATGCATCATATACTAGTATTTATGTACCTACCAAGTGAAGTTTTTAAAATATAATGATCGTTCTTTACATCAATCACATTGGTATCATTATATTATCCATTTTCGTGCATATTTGATGCAGGTATAAATCGGATTACATTTACAAACGACAGTTTACAACACGGTGTTAGTGCGATAGGTTTAATGTTGCACAAATTGTCGTAATTGCTCGGACGTCGGATCGCGAGCAGAAAGAGGAACCTCTTTGTGATCTTGATTTGCTTGCTCTAAACAAACAAACACGCACAAATCGTGCTCTAAAATACAAACAAACGCGTAAAATTCCTTAGATCAGACAAACAAACAAACCTAATAAGTAACGTGGTGCATATATGTAAATATAAATGGCGATTTGTACTCCCAAACTACATATTTATTTTTATAATGAAAAATGAATTTCTACTATTACGCAATAGTAAACATAAGTAAATCAAATAAAAAATATTATATAAATATAACACAAAACTTAGAACTACACACATATATAGTATATAGAGCATAACATTAAACTAGAAACTAAGAAGACGTAAAGTAAAATGGTAAAAAGATAACGATTATATATTATCAAACTAAATATTTATTCTTCCTAATAAAAAAAAAACAATCTTTTCAGTGATTTTTTGTTTGTTTTAAGCTTAAATATTTATTTAAAAAAAAAATCTTAAATTAGAAAATGTTTCAATTAATGTTTTGTCGATAAGAACGTGTCTTGCAATATACTTTCAAGTTGTTTTTATTATAACAGAATACTCCAGAATACTAATAAGCTTATAATGTAAACAAACACGAGCATTATCGCGTCATCACAGCGTCATCGCGTATCCACCCTCTCCTTTCCCCGGGCCTCACCTACAACTTACGAGGTAATCTTATGTATACGGACGTGATCCAGACCTTGACCTTTGGGTAACTATTGCAATTAAGTAATATTTTACCGACACGTAAGAGAGCCATCTTGTATGTAGTAGTCTAACTATAAAGCTTATATTTAAATCAAGACGGACATCAACGGCGTGCTGCCATCTACCGATTTTGTACAAAATGTTCAAAAATCCGTTAACTATTTTGTCCATAAGGTTGTCTAACTAGTATGTATATAAACAATGGTAATATCAATATGATTCCAACGCCTAATATGAAATACAGATTCAGTTCGAGCAAGATCCTCACAGTTAATTATTTTTAATTATTTTACTTATAACCAAACCTACAATAATCTTTGATTAGCTTTAGTCATGTTGGTAACCTTAAAATTATTTATTTCTAAAATAAATTTGCAAATTCCGCCATTTGAAATGACATTTTATCATTTCAGATTAGCCGAATATTTGAAGTCTTTAAAACCAACGTTTAACCTTAGTAAGGAAGTAAGGATTATGTTTCCCGGTATAAACACAGAAACAGACACGACTGCCCCTAGGACTGCAACTCCAACAGATCAATTTGAATATATTTAATGCCCTTGTGTTTGTGACTTTCTGTTTGAAAAATAATAAATCTTGTAAAATATTTTATCCAGTTTGTTATCCAGCTAGTGCCAAAACGAACAAACCTATTTACTAATGAGTTGTAACTGCAGAAAACATGTTCAAGCCCTTTTTCAACACAACAACCTTATCAAGAAAACGTTACTGCTTGTGCAATTCACACCTGGCTGTGAAAAATAATATTTTGAATACAATTTCACATGTTTTCGAGTCACCGGCAAACAAGGTTCGTATATACTATACTTCATTTACTATAACAGACGAGGTACGTTCGGCAAATTCGGGCCATGCAATATCATATTATTAAAATAACCAACTAACATATAACTTATTCACGTTCAATTAAAGATACTATGTTGGTGCCTACTGCTTTTTAAATTGCATGCTTGTCACACCTTCCCAATGTATTCCCACCAATTTAGTTATAGCTGTCAACTGTCAAAGGGTTATATTCTGCATTTGCAGTAAAGTGTGGGAATTCGCGTTTATACTTGGTATATATTTATTTAAAATAAGTAGTTATTACAACTAAACCATATCGAAACCATTGTATAAACAGTCGAAGGAGATAATAGTTTCATTAATTGTGCAAAATTTCATCCATGAATAAACAAGGAATTACATCCACTAACCCAAAACGAAAATGCATACGAAATAAATGTTGTAAAAATAGATTATTTTAGTCATTGTCAATGTGCTATTGGAAACACAATTTATGACATGTACGAAAACAGTGAGTATATATAAATATTGTTCACAGAAATGGTTCTTTCAACTATATTTTTCAGACTAACGTAACACAGTAAACATTTTGAACAGTGCTCTTAAAGAAAAAGACATTTCTATGGGTGAAACACATTGTTGTGGTATATATTATTTGTTCTCAAAGAAAAGGAAGTTTGTTACAAAACGATGGATGAAATATGGCAGATCGGAGGATGCATACAATTGTATAAAGCGGATTGAATTAAATTAATCTGGAAATTTGACGTACTTGGTGTACAACATATTGGAAACGAAATTTAGAAGTAGTAAATCAGAGAGATTGGTTTTGATAGACAAGAAACTTGCATACTAATCGTTACTGTGAATACTTTAAGCCATAATGGTCCCGATTAAATTTATTGTACTCACTTGTGTTTTTTTGTTATTTTTTCCACTGCTATCATGATTAACATACTTTAAATCTTGAATTTCAAAAAGAATCATCACTAATATTAACGGTAAATGTTATTTTTAAGAGTTTGTTTATTCACCTGTCAAAAGTGTTTGACAGTTAAATAACCTAACGGTTTGTTTACGTTTTGACGAACAGAAAATTTGCAACACGGTCGTGACGTCATAGCAAACTGACTCACGTAGTACCTCGTCTGTTATAGTAAATGAACTATATGTGGCCTCATAAATTTTCACCCAATCAAGAGAAGGAGCGCGAATACATCATCACGTATGCTGTGTTTAATAATTAAAGTGGTGCATATATGTAAAAACAAATTGCGATTTGTACTCCCAGATTAAATATTTATTTTTTCACAAAAATGTTAATTTAGGAATTTTTTCAATTAATGTTATGTCAAGAAGAACGTGTCTTGAAATATAATTTCAAGTTCCTTTTATTATTACAGAATACCCCAATACCATAGTATATAGTCAAAGAAATGTTCCCACTAGCGTACTATAGATGGCACCGCAGTATTCTCTTATGGAAATATTACCACTACAAACGTACAACAATAGAAAATGCTAGTGGTGTCATCTATAGTGCGCCAGTGGAATATTTCTTTGACTCGAAAATGATCGCGAGGCGCTTCATCACAACGTCATCGCATCGCGTATTCGCACAAGTTACGAGCCCACCTAGTATATACGAACCTTGACCGGCATATAGCAAATATATGGAATGTTTAAACACTGGGTATTTTTTTCATGGACAGTTGCAGATAGAGAAAAGGTGATCAACATTAATTATTAACGTAGGAGCACAGAGATAACCTACTATAAGCTTAACTGTCATACCCTAACTGAAACTGCGTTTAGCGCCGCCTGTTTTCCGTTTCTGTACTATTTTCTTTTTGGCGCGCAATTTAAATGCCATTCTGATACTATTGGGTACTTTATACCCATATATTATTTTCTGATTTAATATATAACGAAAACACATGATTTTCTGAAATATTTTTATTAGATGTACAGAATACTAATTCCCGAGAATTTATCTATAACATATGGAAACGTACAAACATAGTATACTTATTTGTTGCAAAATAAAAACTTAATTACAAATTAAAGAAAAAGGAAACAATACTAACTTAAATATAATATTTTCAGTAATTTAAATTCACGACCAGTAGTTGTGTGTTTACGTGTTGTTTACAGAAAAGCATTTCCAAGTATGTATAGTACACTTTTGAATTTGGCGCCTATTTTGCCTAAAGGTTTGTTCGCTGGTGTTACACCAATTACACTGGTGCATATTGTCTCTTTCTCAGATGCATAAAGAGTAAATCTTTTATCCTGTTTTAAGTAGGAGTCAGTGTGGAAAGTGTAGCACCAGCGAACAAACCTTAAATTGTTGGTTATTTTAAGTAATACCACCGATACCAATTGCCAGAAACGTCAAAAGTGCATGGAACATAACCTGAAAATAGCACTTTTTACACCGATTGTTCAGTACTTCCGATTGATTTGCTAAAATAAAAGATTAGCTGTTCTTCACTCGGCAAAACATGAGCTTTCCGGAAATATACATATAAATCGTCAAAATTGTGGTCCATATACCCCTAATAGCCAAATTTAAATTTCCCACCACAATGTTCAGTATATTCAACGTAACGATATGAAAATAACTATTTATGTAGTACAAAATGGTGGGTAATTTTATGTTTCAACGTTGGAATTACTAAGAATAATTGCGAGAAATTTAAATTTAGCTATGAGGGACGAAACTATCGACAGCCTATTTGGTAACTTTATGAGGAACATTTAATTTTCGCCCTAATCACGTCAATATAAACGTAACGCCACTCACGTTTATATAAGGAGGTTTTTGGGAAAAGTTTTTGGTGACCTTCCACCATTTTATTTTGTACGTCGTACACGAAATTTTAAAAATATATGTGTATATTCATAAATTAAAATCATTCCCATATAAATGAAAATATATTCTAATATTCGAGAAGAAAACTAAAAGCTAAATTCCAAATGATAGAATAGAAATAATAGACGCACGTAACATAAATTACACGGTATAAAACAAAATGGCGGTTGAAAAATATCTTGGCGAGAGTGATGTCGTTGACTTTCATATACTACCAATATCATCAATTCACCAACCTTAACACAAAAATATCACTATATTTTTATTTGACAAGTTGCTTTCTACATGCTAGCATATCGGAATTATCCAGATGATTCTGTTTAATATAACGAATTTGTTAACATGAGTTCACCCAGTGCGTTGAATTTAATCAATTGCAAAATAGAAGCTTAATCCCCTCCTCGAACCCAATTTTAAAGCAGATTTCAATGGCCTCTATAGTGAAATTTGCGAAAGGCGTCCGGAATCACTGGAAAAAGTCGGTTTTCGCCGTCGTTGCCGTTTCGTACGGTGTTAAATACTTAATTGACCGTCATGAGTATGAAATTCTAAAACAGCAAATATATTTCTGAATATTAAAATTATAGGACAAACAAACTTATGCGGTTATACTGCGAGAAAGCGGTCCAATACGGGAAACAACCCCTTAAGAACGATACCCTGCCCAGGACGGTGACGGTGATTCTAAATCCTAACGCAAATAAACGAAAAGCAGCCCGGAACTTCGAGAAATACTGCGCCCCGATTTTAAATTTGGCTGGGATTTGCGTCGACATAATCCAAACGGAATCAGAAGGACATGCCAAGACGGTGATGAACGATTTGTCTCCGACAGATGCTATTGTCGTAGCAGGTGGTGACGGTACATTATCGGAAGTGATTACTGGAATATTGAGAAGAACAGGAGAGAAATCGGAAAATGTTTCCCCTATAGGTTAGATTGTGTTTGTGAATCACACTTTGTTTTTTTTTTAATATCAAGCGTTCAGGTATATTACCTCTTGGGAAGACGAATACTATTGGAAAAATCTTATTTCCCGGTGGGGATTATTTAGAAGAAATTCATTCAATGGCTGATGCGACATTAGCGGTTGTCGAGGAAATGGTTAAACCGGTCGATGTAATGCGAATTGAGATAGTTGATGATGAATCTAAAAGTGAAAGTAACGACGATTATATCTGTCTTTAAGGTAAAGTTTTGGATTTTTTTGCAAATTTACAGATAAACCTGTTTATGCGGTCGGCAGTATCGAATGGGGCGCTTATCGAGATGCGCAAGTGAAAAAGGACGGGTATTGGTATTTTGGGAATCTGAGGAAATACGCCACTTATATATTTAATGGGTAAATTTTTTTTTAAACTTGTTGATTTTACAATCGTAATTCTAATTATCGCTTTAGATACAAGGATAATTTGAACTGGAAATGCGAAGCGTTAATAAAATATTCGGCTCCCTGTGACGGATGTTCGAATTGTTACATCTCTGAGAAATCCACTGAAAATAAACGATGGTATAATCGGTAAGTCTTTTTTTTTTCTTTTCAACCAACGTTAAATCGTTTTTACTGTAGAGAATTTGCTGCCTCATCCAATGTATTATCTTTTGTACCGATTTTGGACCGTACCTAAATTTAAACTATGCTATGTATTCTATTTGTGCTTTGTATTTTATAAAAACACACATTGACAGCTTTTTAAGTAGCATCTGGAGTGCCTCATGGTAGTAATTTGGGACCTTTATTATTGATGATATTCGTAAATTTGTATTGACAATGTCTTGCTGAAGTTAATGACAAAATTATGGCCATATATAATATAAAGAATTCCATGATGGAAGATGAAATCTTTCAAAATGTGCCGGAATCATATCAGTGCTTAAAAGAGCTAGTTCAAATTGCGTTAACAATTGTCGACCCATTTTTCTTTTATCTCCGTTTTCCGAAGTATTTGCAAAAATATTTACACAAGTTTATATGGCTTTGTCATTTCTAATAACTTGTTAAATCAGAATCAAAATGGATTTTTACCGGGCAAAGGAGGCGAAAGAGCTTCTTATTTAGGGGCTGTTATCTGGTCGTTGAATAAGAAAAGTAAAAGCTAAAGTAAAAACTCATAAAATCGTATTTAGCAGATAGAATATACTGGTTTAGTGTCTCTAACTGTTTTTTCAAATGCCAAATTTGTGTAAATTATCCAAATTGTGAAATTCCGAAAAGTGTACTCAAGGTTCGATCTTAGGTCCCTTAATATTTTTTTATATATGTTAGCTCTCCGAACGACTTCCTAGATCTTCATGATACAATCCGATATGAAGCTTTTAACTATAAATTCGTTCTTTGAGAACACGATCATAGTATGGTGTAATGTGAACAGTTTGAAAATAAACGCGGTAACAATAGAATTATTCCGTTTTTTACGACATAAATAAAGGGATATTACCATTTGCACGTAGTAGAATAATAAGTTAAGAATACTAAAAAAACTAGGAAATTTCTCGTCAGATAATCAAACATTTTGTAGCGGGAAATTTTAAAATATGCAGTTTTTTTTGGTTTTAAGATTTTAGTAAGTATTTTAAAATTATAATTAAGTATTTCGAATGATTATATATTATAAATTTAGTTTGCCCTTTAATCAAAAATATGATCTTGTCGTTTACACACATCAATAAAATTAAGATTATAATTTCAATATAATAACAATTAACAAATGTATATTGTAGTATTTAAAGATTTTTTCATTAAAATCCAGCTAATGATAAAACAGATAACAATATTTCATCAAACTATATAGCTTAATTTTAAAATTTCACAACCTTTTTCACAAAAAAGTTCGTTTCATTATTTGTTTTGGTGACAGAGCAATAACATCAACGTAAAAGTCCAGTTTTTCGATTTGATGCTGTTAATAAAGCAAAAAATATTTCAGAACAAAATAATTATCCAAATTCTCTTATAAATAAATTATTCAAACAAAGAATTTTCCTTTTTTTTATAATAAATCGACAAAAAATATATAAACAATACAATAATTATAAAATATATAAGAATTCCTTATGCTAAACATTTATCCGAAAAAATAAATGAAATTGACAAAACATAAATGACAAAATTGCCTCTCAAAACCACAACAAACAAAAATTGAAAAATATAAAACAATAATAATAATAATAATAATAATATCAATTTATTGGCTCATACTTACATATATTATAGTATATAACATTTTATGTAGGTATATGAGCCAAAAAGACTAAATCACCTAATGGTGTTCTTCCTTTAGCCTTGATTCATCTAAATTTTCATAGATTTTGGCCGAAACGATCATTTTCTACACTTGCCAACCCCAATTTAGTCATTCCTTTCTTCTAAGCACCCCGGCTATTTCCAAAATCCTCGAAATGTGACTTCAAACAACTATATCCGTCACTTTGACAGTTTATCACACATAGTTTATAAAATGGACTGTCAAAATTGTAATGGTGTATATATACAGTGAGGTCGTAAATGGTCCCCCCCCCCCTGATAACTTTTGAATGGTATGAGATAGAGCAATGAAACAAAAACCAAGTGAAATTAGAGATAATTTATATTTTTTGCCTATAGAGATACGCACATGGCTTCTGATGTAAAATAGAGGCGTAGCTATCTTTAAAATTTTAAATAGGAAGTAATTTCATTTAGAAGCTCATGTGGAAGATATTTCTATACTTTTAATGGCAATGCAAACAGTTTTTTACGATTTTTCAAAATTTTTACCAACTTATCCAAGGTTAATTATTGGAGTACTTGCGTTACTTTTTCGATAGCCCTCGTATTCGCTTTTTGGATATAGTGTACAGAAACCTGTAATTACAGTAATCTGTAACATAGACACCCACACACATGACACATACACTGACAGATATGACACTTTTGCTAAATTTTGTAAAAACGTCATATTGTAAAATATGTCATATTTGACAGCAATCGCTTCCTAAGTCACATAAACCACAATATGAATACGAGGGCTATCGAAAAAGTAACGTAAGTACTCCAATTATTAATCTTGGGTAAGTTGGTAAAAATTTCGAAAATCGTAAAACTGTTTGCATTGCCATAAAAGTAATAGAAATATCTTCCAAATGAGCTTCTAAATGAAATTACTTCCTATTTAAAATTTTAAAGATAGCTACGCCCTCTATTTTACATCAGAAGCCATGTGCGTATCTCTATAGGCAAAAAATCACAAATTATCTCTAATTTCACTTGGTTTTTGTTTCATTGCTCTATCTTATACCATTCAAAAGTTATCAGGGGGGGGGACCATTTACGACCTCACTGTATATATATATTGCTGTTTCATAAGAAGAAAACTATCAACCATATTGAAATGTGATTATTATTTTATGTACGCACCTGTTTGTAAGTCCAGTATAATTTGGATTAGATCGTATTAGTAATCATGGAAATTGAATATAATTACTTATTAATTATATATGTTTGCTGGTCCGAGTCTAATCATACATCCTGAATGTAACAAAGGAGGTCTGTTTCCCTGAATTTTTGTGCTACCGATGTTATTCTCCTGGTCTGAGCCTTTTAGGTGAATATACGCGCTAATCTGGATTGTCACTACAAGGAAATCCCATTTGGAGGTACTCTGGCGTCTGTATAAACCGATAAACGAGGTATCTGGTCAAAACATCGTTCAAATTTCTGTATAAATGAATGTATAACTTCAATAACATTTTGAGGTTACTGTTATTTCTTATGATATTGAAATTTTGAGTTTTTATAAGTTGGTAGACGTGGTTGGTGGTTTTCTAAGGTTTGTTCGTTGGTGCTACACTTTCTACACTGGCTTGTGATTAAAATAAGATAGAAGATTTACTCTTTAGGTACTTAAGAAAGATAAAATATGCACCAGTATTATTGGTGTAGCACCAACGAACAAACCTCTATTCTCTTATGATAGCGCGGAATATTTTAAAAGTTACTTTTTGAATTAAGGAATCTAAAATTATACTGGATAATTGATAATATTTGTTTTGAACATTCCAAATAACTATACTCACCTCGAGTAAAAGTTCTCATACTATTTATATGTTTCTGATATAAACTTATTAATAAATTATACATGTTATTAATGAAAGCTCATTTGATACATTGTATTATTAAGAATTAAACTATGAATTCAGTATTTAACAAAGTAAAGGCATAATAATAAATAAGTTAGTGATTTAGGAGAACCCAGTCGTACAACCGCCCAGCCAGCGTGCCTATCATTATAGGAAGGTATCTGTAAAGAAAAGGCAGATGCTAATTAGAAAGTTAGTTATTTATTTATGTTTCTTTTTCGTAAAAACATTAGCCGGAAAAATCACAATAATATACATATATTGGTGAAACCATGCATGGAATATTTAGAAAATAAAATAAAATAATACACAACACAAAATATTGTTGTGTATTCACTGATTAACACTTTTATTTGTTCATATTTTATTGGAACTCTTTTACATTTACATTACAAAAACCAATACCCCCACCCCTGTCTACGCTTCTCTCCGAACACCGTAACCACAACACCCAACTATTTAAAACTAAAATACACTACAAATATAACAAAAAACTTACAGCCTTAAAAAAACATGAAACAACTCAAAATCATATATTTAATTTTAACAATGTAACAATTTTAAACAAAGAACAGAATTTAAAAGCACAATATACTTGAAATGATTCCAATTTATGTTGTATAATGTGTATATACCTCTCTAATATACTTAACTAATATCAAACGCACACTTTTAATATATATATCGTTTAATTCTCTTCGGTTACAACTGTACTCTCTATCTCTATATCACCATTATTATTCGTCTACCAACTTACATTACAAAAATATCAACGACAAAACATCTAAAACATACAAGTTCTACGGATCAATTCTCCTAACATTTATAAACATAAAAACGCAGTTAATGAAAAAACAGACAATACAAAACAATATTTCAGAAAACTATGCAACTTCATTTATAACTAAATACAATCATATTTTTTTAAAAATCTATTTAATTACAAAAGTTAATAATGTTTTCATATATAACAAATACAACAATAAATAATCAAACCGTATTGAGACGTTAACGGAGAATTGTACTAGCTAGCATCAAGACTCGACTAACATTGATACTAGACACACGAAACGGAGGAAGTAATTTTACTGCCTTGAAGATACATATACTATGACTAAACGGTCTGCCTAACGTGAGGCGAGTGCAGCCCATGCAAGCAGACACGTCTGACCACTCTACACAAATTACTCTTGAATTGTTTCGAAATACTTTTTTTTTTTTAATTTTTACTTTCTAGATTCCTATCGAATAAATCCGACGACGCGAAGCAGAGGCGAATAAACGAACGATGCAAGGAGACGTACGAACAAACGATATCGACATCGGATTTCGGCCTGCTGACCTCGAACGCCATCTCTGATCCGTCATTGGCACAAAGCGATATTCCGAAATTACGCTTAACCCTCGGTCCTGATTCCGTCGATTACTTGGACTTCGTGCGACAAGGTTGGCGAACGGAACAGGGTCGAAGTAGAGACATCAAGGACACGATAGAGGCGAGACAGATCGAGATACGGCCGTCCGTGATATCCGAAGAGAATAACGAGAGCTGGTTCTCGATCGATAAAGAAGATTTCGAAGTAAAACCGGTCCGAGTGACGCTGCTACCGAAATTGATAAACATGTTTTGTAAGAAGAGTGATATTCTGGCCGGATAGATTGTTTTTTTTTTCTTTTCTTTTTCTTTTTATAATAAATGTTTTTGTTTCTTCACAATGGATTTTTATTACTTGAACCGTTGCGTGAAGGAATTATAAAGAGAGATTCAACTAGCCATCGTGGTATTTGTTCATCATATTGCTCTAGTTAAGCTGGTAGATTTGCTGTGCGATGATATTCATTTCATCATTGAAGGAAATGACAAGTCAAATTTTTAAAACAAGAACAAATAAAGAAAAGATGTTAAAAAGGAAAACCGTATGTGGACATTAACGATATACCATGTGATTCAAAATGATTGTCGTAAGAAAAAAACTGTTTTCCGGAAAAATTTATCTATACTTATTACCAATTTAATGAGCGAAGTTAGCTACATACAAATTTCGTACATTAAATGAATTTTCTGACATTAGCGACATTGGCGTGCGTGTTGTAGTATCTTTCGATTATTTATCTTATAATATTTTCAAATCGTTTATATTTACATCTAATATCACCAACAACAGTATTTTTGAATACTGTAAGAAAATAAGGGAATTTATCTGTGGTAATAGCTCAACAAACAGGTAAAATCAATATTAACATTAAGTGAAATAGTTATTTACATTTTATAATTTATAGGCTTATCATACACTTAGCGCAATGAGCTGTCAAAAGAAAGTTACATTTTCATCCCTATAAGTTTCTACGGTACAGGAATTATTACATTAGATCACGATAGCGATATGGAATATTGTCATTGGTTTAATACAATTAAGGGACGATGACTTGCTAAAACAAATCATTTTTTCTCGAATGAAGCCTGGTTTCATCTAACGACTATATCAATTTACAAAACTATGTATCTGGTCTGCAGACAATGAGCTTGAAGCAGGTTTTTTCAGCACGATAAGCTCCAGCACATACTGCTCGACAAACCCCCCAGCCAATATCTTCAAACAGTTTTTCTGACAGGTTCGTTAGAGCACAAAGATGGCCACCAAGATCGCCTGATCTAACCCCATTAGATTACTTCATGTCGGCTATCTAAAAAAATAGGAATCATAGAAACCTCATGCTACCATAGAAGACTGAGAGATGCAGTTTGTCACTTATAATTATACTAATTGTATGTTATATTTAAAGTAATAAATAAATTTAGTTAAACACCAGTTAGTACTGAATTGTAAAATCATAATTTAGTAAAGTTAAATTAATTACATTTCATTTTTACAAGCAGAAACACCAATCCATACCCCCTTGGCAAAATTTAAATTTCCCACAATTATTTTTAGTAACTTCAACAGAAAGACAGCAAAATAACTAGTAATCTAATGAAAAACCATTGGTAATTTCGTGTTTCAATGTTGAAGTTACTAAGAATAATTGTGGGAAATTTAAATTTTGCCAAGTGGGTAGTATTCGTTTTTTTCGTGAATGAATGTACGTATAATTTTATTAGACTGTTTTATTTTATCTCTGTAAAACAACACAAGATTAATAACAAAAGAAAATTAAGCCATAAATCCCAATAAAAGTAAAAATCATAAGGATAAAAAAACTCGGAAAATTAAAAATAAAACAAAATATTTCTAGTAACTACTTTCATTTTACATTTCTTTTTTTTTTGTTTTGAAATTTGCTTATAAAAACAAATCCGAAACGTAAATAAATAATAAATTACTGTTTTAAACATATGTAATTTTTTTAAATAACAATAATAATAAAAACCTTGAATAGTAATTATTTTCAAAAAAAAAAGTTTTTATTTTCACGATGTTCTCAGAATTTTAATATTCTGATTTTTTTTGAAAATCGTGGCAAACAAATGGAAAAAAATCATTACGATAAAAAACTCGGAAAACGAAAAAGATGATAAAACCTTTTGCTGAAAATAGTTATTTTCAGCAAAAATAAAGGATTCTCCTTAGGGATATTCACGATTTTGTTGAAATTTTAACATTCTTAACTTCTCAAAAGAAACAGCAAAATATAATAGAGCAAAAAGGTTTTATGAACCTATCTTATAAATATATATATATCAAAAACCGACGTTCCGGTGATACAATCGCCTTTATCAATGCTAAAATAGAAAATTATTAAACATTGTGACGTACAGGTATGTAAAATTACAAAAATTGAAACTCACTTAAAACATAATTAGACGAAAAAAAACGTCAAAAACACAATAAGGCAGTTGATTTTGATATAAAAAGGAGCATATTAAAGATAAAAATCTACCTAGACTTCGTTTTAATTCTTAACAGTTAATTAGCTGCATAATTTTAGAAATTTAACTTATAGGATATATTTTTCTATTTTAAATTTGGCGCGTTAATACATTCCTACAGTTGGTACTAGAGAATACTGGTAGAATCACGGTACAAATACGGTATGCTCGTTTTGAATCTCAAATTCGTCAAGGCCGGTCAGATGACATAATTAAGGAGCGTATCGAAAACAATAAAATACATGTAGGTAAATAGCAAAATGTTAAAATCCAAATTATTCACAACTACCAATTAATGTAATTCAAATGCAGCTTTGCTTTAAAAAAAAACCCGGAAAAGGAAAGAAAAAAAAACTATATGTTGACAATTAACGATATATGTTGGTTACACTGTAATGTATGTTCCCGCCGGATAGGAGAAGAAGGAGAAAGAAAGAATGGTTATCTTTATTAAAAATAACGAGCTTTTTTTACAGGGAAAAAAATAGAGAGAATAATGATTTTGTATTATATTTATTGTTGCATAACTGTTCGAAATTGCACTATTACTCGTTTCTTTGACTCACTACTTCCTTATAGAGCTATAACAATATCGTTCTATGCAGAGTTGGGCAAAATTCAATCAAATTAATCAATCGAAGTGACTAATTAAAAATTGAAATTACTATAACTAACAGCTTCTTGCGGATTTCGCCGTGTGTCAAAACTTTCGCTCGACGTTCCGCTGTTCATAGTGACAGCTTCTTCAGGAGCTTCTTCTTCCTGAAAGTTTTGACACACGGCGAAACCCGCAAGAAGCTGTTAGTTATAGTTACACCGGCCGTGAAAGCCTACGCAGTGTTAATTGAAATTACTATTTTCAATCGAAACAAATAATTAAAAATTGAAGTTAATTTAGTTTTTAATCTGGCCGGATTGATTTCATTCAATCGTTATTTTTTAATTACCCAAGTAGCACATAATATTTAACCAATATTAGCCTAATATAAAACTAATATTACAATGTTTTTTTAATATTACATATATGAAAATAATATTATAATAATTATTATAAATCTAATATTTTGTTTTGAATATTTTATTCATATTCATATGATATTACAAATTTAATATGTCACTGGAGTACTTGTTTTTCCTTGATTCACTCTAATACACCCCAATAATATGTATTAAGTATTCAGTTTTGTTCTTATTGACATTCTTGACTTGCTGCATTAGTTTCTTTCAAAAATATAATATTACTTTAATATGTATTTTACATTAAAAAAAATATTTGTATTAGAATATATATTTTATATCATTTAAATATTTCAAATGCTGCCACAGCTCGTGCAACTTCGTACCATCATCGTTCGCTTTGTTTATGATGGCGTTGGCGTCACCTGTGCGTGTTTGTAATGATTAAGTTAGGCCGTGATACGTTAGAAATAGCCAAACATATTTACAACTGGCTTTGTTTTAAGATGTACGTATTTCGTTATGTGCCCATGTGAAATTATAACATCTTAAACATGTTTTTTTTTTTATTTGATAGCAGTAGCTAAAAAGTGCTTAATATCCAAAAGTAAACACTCAATCGTGATTTTGGAGCCACTTTACACTCATCCAGTCCAGTATTTTGATCATCGGGGCTGCCGGGCTATTCTACATATTACCCTTATTTTCTAATTCAGGTTTACAGGTATTGAACTTAACCTACAAAACTCATAAACATAGAAATAAACAAAATGGATACACAATCTTGTACTTGCAACAAAGTTAAATACAAGAGATTAGATTACCGATTTATGTTAACGTTGAAAGAGCAGTTTATTGCACTTGTATAGCAAACTCTTTTTTTTTCAATTTGAATTGGTAAATTGAATTTCAATAGGTCTGTTCTGTAACCACCGTGAAGTTTTACATCTAATATTCCACCGCCTTATGAAACAAGTGCAGTATTTCCGGATAAATGCAATCCAGAGGGGTTCCACCAGTACAAAATTTCTTGAAACTCCAATTTTTGTTTCGGGAATATTTCACAGAATAATATCACCTCTGTTATCTACATCAGAGATAGTCATTCTTGTTAATTTGTCAGTTCTACAAGCACCTGCAACGCCCATAATTAAAGCAGCCTATAATTACATCATGTAAAGGTAATTTATATAATAAATTCCGAACAGTGGCAAGTGCTGCTTTACGAATTTCAGCTGGTGTGTACGACAAATTATCATTGTCTGTGATATCATTCGAAATATTGTATAGAAATGTTTATAGTAAATATTTATGATATTAAATTTCAGTTAAATTAGTTTTATTTACTATTGCTGAATACTTAAAATAGTATTCAAATCAATTTTCTAATATTTCTGTTATATTTATATCTTCAAATATTTGTTATATTAGTATATTTCAAACCAAGGGAGGAAAATGCTATTCCAAGCCTTGCCCAAGACTTGCAACAGCACGTTCCACCCTTGGTTTGAAATATATTATACTAATATAACAAATATTTGAAAAACATATAACAGAA
Source organism: Protaetia brevitarsis (assembly GCA_004143645.1). Taxonomy (NCBI): domain Eukaryota; kingdom Metazoa; phylum Arthropoda; class Insecta; order Coleoptera; family Scarabaeidae; genus Protaetia; species Protaetia brevitarsis. The sequence continues at coordinate 127,476 of RXPK01000560.1, read as the reverse complement.
ATATTAGAAAATTATATAAAATAAATATTAAAAAATAATATAAAATAAATATTAAAAATACATATAAAAGAAATATTAGAATATCAAATTAAACTCATATTACAAAGTAATATGCATAAAATATTAAAAAAACTGTCGTTTATGATATAAAAAAAATATTTAATTTTTATATTTATTTAATATTTTTGTGCTACTTGGGTAGTCACACTCAGAGTTCGATATTTAGATAACTTGTTGTTAATGTATATGATAGTTTGTTTTTGTTTTCTGCAATAGATTTTTGTAATTTAATTAGCTATAAGGGAACTTTAGGAAGGGGATAACGAAATGTTCTTCAAAATATTTATTTCAATACACAACAGCATTTTTCTTTCACTAATTAACACATGCCCTTCCGAATATGTCTACCCATACCTCTCATCCCGCCATGCACATATATCACTTCCTTACAATAATTATTATAAGTATACTTCCGATCGAAATACTTAGAAAAATGTAATTTGATTGTCGCGTTTTCTTGTTGCATTAATAGGTCCTTTAAATGTTGCAGCTTAGTTTGTTCTGTATAATATAAACTCTCAGCTTTTGGTAGCATCTTTGCGATTACAGAATAAGTCAAGGGATCGCAGTCGCTTTCAATCAAACCATTATGAAATTCGAATTTTTCAATCTTAGCAGCGTCGATAAAGTAATCAAGCTGTTTACAATAAGCATCAAATATAATTTCTCCATATCTAGCCACGTAACTCTTCAATATCTGGTTGGATCTCTTGGAGAATTCTTTAACTACGTATTGGCATTCGGAATACACGTTAAGGAATTCCAACATTAAGAATTTCCATTGGGGATATGACGGGAAAAGACTAGTCCATTTCACGTAGAATCTTTCGACAAGGGCATATTTGGGTTTCAGTGTGAAAGTGTACTTACAGAAGGCCCTCATGAACTCGTACACATTGGAAAATACTTCCTTTTTGGGGAAATCGCTCCAATTCTTGGCTACGTATACTTCTAGCTCCTTACAGACGAAGTCCAAAATAAGTTGTTGCTTCTCACCGGACGTGTGAAAGACAGACTCCAAGTGGTAATTACTCTTCGGTGCTCTCGAGTAGCATCTAGCGTTTCGTGTGTGCCTCGATTTCGTCGAATGGAAAGGAATTTCTTTTAAAAGGTCAATTAAGAGATTTGCACTTAACTTATCTTGTACTCCAGGAGGTAGATGCACTAGCAGTTCTTCTTTCCAATTCTTGGATTCAGACGATTCCATCATTACGGCTTTTAACGTAGCTAAAACAAACTTTTCGCAATATTGTGGGGAGATTTTTGACGATTCACTCCAGAACTCCATCACATATTTCGGATTCACACCTCCTGCTTCGATGATTCTCTCCAGTAACATCCAATGGGAATCGTCTTGATTTTGCAGGAATAAAAAGAAAGCTTTCTTATAGAGAGACCTTTTGACTTTAATATCAGTCTCTTTAGTTATCATTTCTTTCATTAGCTCATATAATTCGTAATCTCCTAATGAATCTTGCGTTAATATCAGCGATAACTTTCTTAGGTGCGCCGCAGAGTTACCAGAAAAAGATTTGACGATTATTTTAGCATCGTTCACGGGCATTTTGTTGAAGTAACTTTTTATGGGGCCTAAATATTGCCTATGCTTACTTCCTTCGTAGATTTTTAAAGCAATGGAAAGAAGTTCTGGTGTGTACGTCATACATGAAAAGCATCTTAAAACCGCCTTCTTAATAGAATGTTTCTTGCCGTCAATCTCATGCAATGATGCGATTAAATTCGATTTAATCAGATTACAGAAAGAATCTTTATCAACAAATGATAGTAGCTTTAAGCAAACACAAATTCTATCATTGTTTGGATGAACTAATTTTAAAATATCCAAGCAGTAACTTGAAAGCTCTTGTTTCATCTCACAGGAAAAATGCTTGAAATTATTTTCGCGTAGTGACGCAGCCATCTCTAGGTCGATCAAGGCTATATTCTTCAGAAACTCCTCGGGACAATTTTCAACGTATGCCGGAAGCTCAAGATCACCGATTTCTCCAAACTGTTTCCAATATAAATCGTGGAAACAGCGGTGCTCATTATTTTGCGTTGCAGCTACTGTAAATTCATTTCCTTCCCACGATCCTCCTAATTTTGTAACCAATTCCAACAGACGACCATAAACTAGTGGTGAAATTTTATCTTTACGGTTGACACGATTAAATTCTGTAATCGCTTCCAAGAGGCAATTTACATCACCCATAACATCTTCCTTCTTGTACATATAATAAATTAATTTGCAAGCTATTTCGTAATAGAGTTTATTGTTTTTATTGGATCCGAATTGCATAAATTATCGGTCTTCCTGTTTAGCAACACTTTGAAGAAATTAGCAAAAGGGATGTTACAATTAACGGAATTAATTATATGATTCCGAAGGTAACGATCAAAGTGTGTAGAAGAAATTATCTCATCTGAGTATTCGACTATTTCTGTCAACATATCAAGAGCTTTCCAAATCTCCGGTTTTAGTTTTTCGGAATTTGGCCATTCTACCACTTCTTCAACTATTTCATTCAATAAGTTTTCTTCGTGTCTGTGCTTTTGCAATATATAATTTAATATTTCCAATAGCATATTTTCGTCTTTATAAAAACGGCAAGTTTGGTAGAGTTGCTTCAAATATATGTCTGTATTCTTCTTATCCATTTCCAATTTCTCTTTTAAAATAGGGATCGATTTTTCAATACCGTACAAGTAGAAGAGGTTAGGATTTTTCAAAGTTAACACGTCCAAAACCATCTCTCTTTCTTTCTTTGGAGTCAGCTGTAAGAGCTGTTCATTAAATAATTTTGGATTATCCACAAGATCTTTTCCAAACTTCAAATTATAAGCTTTATTTAGGTAGTAAAGTAGGCGATACTTCGGAGCTTTTTCCAGAAAATAATGTATCGAATAGAATAACCTGCCCTCGTTTTGGCAATAAATCTCATAGAATTCATCCTGGCCACCATGACAGAAGTTTGCCAAAAGAACGTGTAATTTATCTCGCCTTATCAAAGCATTGAAAACTACACGAGGTTCAAACATATCGACACAGATCTCCCTATCTGTCGCTCTCTCTTCACTATTGGTGAATAAATTATTGAAAACATCTTCGCCCAAACGTATTTCAATGTTTGGTCTGTTAAATTTGTGCAACTCGTAAAGTTCCCAGAAGAAATCGGCATCAGTTTTACCAATAAAACGCACGACTGCTTGATATTCAGTGGTCAGGCTCCTGTGACTGGCGGAGTTCACTTTGAGGTAGAATCGTAAAAAATGTTTATCTCTCTGTGCTAGTAGAAGTAGTTCGTCACAAGTGAGATGTATATTATATTTTTCAACATTATACTTTATGTAATCAACATCACAGGCAAGCAGAACTTTTCTAGCAATATTTACACCATGCTTCGGTAGTAACGCGTCGAAATACTCACGACCCAACTTTGAATCGTTCAGAATACTTGGTAATCGATTTAAAATCTTCAAAAACGTCCCATAAGCAACATACGGAGCGAACGTGTTGAAAAAAACCACGCATCGCATATTGGCAAAAGCGTCAGATAGAAATCGTTTACTTTTCACGATTCTTTTAATCGAAATCGCATCAGCTGTTTTAAGCTCGTCCAACAGCTGATCAGTACAACGCAACTGCAATAAAATCTCTATTTTGAAAGCGTGTTCTAAAGCATTTTCAGTTTGTATGGATCTTGCGTACGAATCTAAATCCTGTTGGTTTTGAATATTTTCTCTAATTTTTCTTATGTATAAATTTAGCTGTTTTAATGTCTGTGGCTCCCTATTATTCGGTAAGGAGTGAAACTCTTCAGTCAATTTGGATGAATTTATCATTTTTCTACCTAGAATATTAGGAATATGTTTAATGTTGAGGTACAGCTAAACATTTTAATTGGTAATAAAGACTTTTCTTTAACTAGAATTACTGACTAAATTTTATTAGCCGTTGTCTCGAAAAATTGTTTGCTTACAATTTAAATATTTAGATAGCGCCATCTGTGGTATAATCGCACAACAAGAGTTTATGAACATTTATTTAAATGTATGATTGTATTTTTTTTTAACTGGAATAACTTTAAAAATTAAATTTTATTATTCGTCAAGTTTTAAAAGTTGTTTAAAATTTAAATATGTGTTAAAAAAAACAATGTTTCGATACCGCAATTTGTGGGCTAATAGCATTCAGAGTCCATAAATATTTATTTAAATCAACTTTTATCTTAGATTATAATTATTTTTTACATACTGGAATTACTAATTAAATTTTATTTTCGTTAAGTTTTGAAAAAATGTTTGTTTACAATTGAAATATATATACAAAAAATATTTAGATGTCGCCATCTGTGGGCTAATAGTACAATAAAAGTTCATCAACATTTACATGTTTAAATCTATGATTGTATTTTATGCTAAATTAGAAACAATTAAATCACCATTTTGATTCTATAATTCTAAACCATTTACTCTACATATATTTAGAACTATTTTTAATCATCCGCATTAACTTCTATATATATTTTGACACCGAAATATCAGCTACTAGATCAAGCTTGCGGCGTATACATATAAGTATACCATAATTATGTAGATTTGATTTGTATTATCTGTGTGTGTATAATAGATAGATAGAATGTTCAACATTATTTCTTAATTAATAACAATATGAATTTTATTAATGATGCAAGGTTATGTTGATATTATCGAAGACACAGATGGAACAAAACAAAAATATTCGACCTTGAAACGTATTTACGTATGTTCTTGTGTAAATATGAAGATATTTATTCCTTTAGCATGTAGAAATCGGGCGAAATAACTTATATTTCACTTACCTCTAATAACACTGGGTAAAACAGCACCCGGTTTTTATTAATTTCGTAAATTTGTAAATTCTAACGCTGTTGTATTGTGCGATCACTACTCATATTAGAATAGCATTGCTTCTGCATGCTATTTTTTGATCGGGTGTGGATGTGTATATACAGTGCGATGTTTATTAAATATTGTTGGGGAAATAAAGTTTTTATTTTAAAAAAGAGGCTGGTTAGTAGTAGGTGGTATAAATTACGGACACTATCGCATCCGCATAGTAAGATTATACAAGTTAATAATAATGAAGTCATTTTTTTGTAGCCAATTTGTGATGGTTTGAAAACTACACCTTGTCTCAAAATTAGGAACAGTTAGGAAGTAGACCGCTTTACACTTTACAAGTTTCCCAGCTTCCACGTAAAAAATGATAGAAAATGGCGGCAAATTTAAATTTATAAACATCACACAATTTTTTGACATATAGTTTTTTGACGGTTCAAAACAATTATCTATCCTTATACAGAATCCGTAAAAATTAAAATCAATTTTTAGTGCTTCAATGTTAGGTGGAGATTTGTCGGTTAATAGAATAAAACCACTGTATACTGATATATCTATTTTAAAAGGTAAACTACATTTATCTGTATCGGAAAACCAAAAAAAAAAAAAAAGTGATACTTATACTACCACCCACTTGGCAAGTAATGTTGCGAATATCCCAGTAATATTACATTATTTACTAGACAGCGATGTTAAACAAAAACATGTTACTGAATTTTTGCAGCAACATTAAATAATGATAGAAATATTGCAGCCATTATAGTAACATTTCAAACGTAATCAGGAAAAAATATTTAAAACAATGTTGCAAAAACAAAGACATTGTTGTCAGAAATATTGAGTATATTAGTTGTAACATTGCCATATTTTACAAAATTTACATTTTATATAACTGTAAGATAGGTACGTATATATGTTTCTGCAAATTTAGAATTTTGAAAACACAAAACTAATGGAGGCAAATTTTCTCTATAAAGTAAATAATGGTGATGAAATTTTTTAAACATTTTTTGTTAAACTATATAATCAATGTTAGTGAGGGTTGTGGTTGCGCACTGCGCACTTGTAAAAGTTAGTATCGCGTTGCCAATCACAAGTTTTTTCGTACCGCGCATACACAGTTGGCGTGAACCCGTGAAACCCCTCTTCACAATATACGGTAATCGTGACTGGGACTGGACAGGGCGTGGATAGGACCATCTTGGGATTGTGCGTCGCAATTATTTTGATGAGAAAAATTCCCGTCATAATGAATCAACATTATCAGTTAAGTTTTATTTATATATGCTAAAGTAGGTATGTCGATCCTTTCAAATTCATCGAAGATCTTTAAAGACAGATTGATATGTATTATGTATATCATAACCTATATATGTTATAGTAAAACCTACCTGTTGTGTTATAAGAATGAGCAATGTCACGTAATGTCATTCTTAGAATTGATAGTAATTCTTGATCAAATACAAATTTTACAATAATTATAAACAGTGTTATATATAAAATATGCAGCTTTTGCTCAATTTTGATATAAATAAAATAGTATTTCTGATCTCTGTTTTTGACGGTCCTTTTTTTTTAATTTCAGAGAGAATTAGGAGAAATATTGCACTCACGGATACAGAATACGAAATAACTGTCATGGAATGGTTTCGTTATGCAAAACAAAGATTTGATAGAAACACGCAACATGTTCAAAAGAATAAAAATGCTTCGGGGCGTTTTCCTTATGTGTTGTGAGTTTTTGTTTAGATTCTATTCATGTTAATTTATGTGCCCCATAATCTGTTTTCAATACTGAAGTTTATTAAAATGGAATTTAGTGTACTTTTTTTAATCAATAAATGCCTTATTGTCTTCTGTAAGCAGCATTTACTTTTAAAAGTTAATTTAATAGTATTTCGTTTACTTAAATAGCTATTTATAATATTATCATAGTATTACTATTTAGTTTTTACATAGAACTATATGATATATGATTGACCATTTAATGTATCTGCAAAATAACTAACAAAAAACTTAATAATGTTATATTATAAAATGTATATCCATTATATTTTTCTGGCACATAAATGTTTAATGTTAATAATGTAATTTAGTAAGTGAGATAATTCGTATAAAACAGAGGGGCCGATCTATCGAGGGTAACATGAAATTATAATATTAACATTGAATTCAATAAGACTGATTGAGATTCCGTTTTATATTAATTAATATAACCTCTCGATAAAACCTCACCATCATGTTCTTGTATAATGCAACAAGAACTTTTGAATAAATAGAAAGATCCTAATAGAAAGATTAGCGTAGATATATTTATAGAAACATTAAATTGCCACAACTGTATCAATATTTCTCTTTAACATATGAGAAATTTACGGAAGAGCTATACTTCACATTAATCGTCAGTTAAAGTAAGTTACTCGAAGACCTCGTATTAACATTACTGGAAATATATTTTGTAACATCGCTTAGGCGGACATTAAACAGTCCGTAGAAATGTTACGCATGTGGTACATTGTATATATTTTTGTAACATTTCGCGTTACAAGATAACATTTAGACGACGTTATAGTCATGTTATTTTGCCAAGTGGGCATAGACTGTGCTTATCTCTAAAGTTGTGTTTAGTACAAAATCTCACTTCGCAAAACCATTCTTGGTATACCCATCAAATTACACTAATCTAATAGAGTTTACTATTAGCTGTAATGTCAAGCTTTGAAAAGCGCGTCACGCAAAATTTTATCCTCTAAAATGGTCTGCAATTCACAACACAAATAACTAAAAAAATACGTAAAGCCTATAAATGAAAAAGAATTTGTTTTAATAATAATATTATGTTAACTAGATAATCCTTCTCCATTTTGATTGTTCCCGTTTTGATTCAGGTTGAAATTCCAGCACAAACTGCTCTTAAATGGCGTAGTTAAGGGCGGTATGAATGATCGTGGCAGTAAAAACGTCGATAAATTGAACAGATCGAGAAACACTTTATAGCGATCACTAAAACAAAAACAGTAAATGAGATTATATGAAACAAAAAATTACATTCACAAGCAAAGTCATCCAATTGGTCATTTTCGATTTTGATAAAATTTTGCAGTGAAAAAATAATCGGCTCTTCACCATCCCTAACAAAATTTCTGGTTACGTCCATGGCTGTAACCCCTGTACATATAATTTGAGAAAAATCCAAAAACACTTAAGTCTTTTAATGTAGTTTATGGATTAGAACAGAAAAATTCGAATTTCTAATTTAGGTGGTGGGGGCGATTACATTTGTTTCTTATTTTAACCCTTTGCAACCCCCAACATGCACCTCTGATATCCTCATTAAATCAAATGTTCGAATTGTCAAGAAGAATATTTAATATCTCTTCTAGTTGCAAAGATATCGTTGAAAATGTATTTTAGGAGTGTAACTTTAAGAGCAGAAATAACTATACTATACATGGGCAAGTTTAATGGGTCGAACTGTTAACAAAATTCTAGTAGTTACAAGGGACGTTTGTAGATGGCGCTATAACTCTTGTTTGGTAACAAACTACAGGAAACTATTTTGTTTAGGTACATTTACAAATTTAGGTGATTTAGGTTGCTGGCAGTGATACTCAGCCTCATTTTATTTTAAGTTTTCATAACCACAATCACAAGGACGCTATTTGTGTTTGGTAATTTTAATATACGTGGAGTTTCGATTTGTTTGTGATTACTTTTATAATAATTTTGGTGGTTTTTTTTTTACTGGCGTGGTACTTATACAGTGGCGGCGGCGGTTTATGTTTATATCTTGACAAACTTTTACTAAAGTGAAATTTATAGGATAGTTTAGTGACTTACGTTTTTTTATATAATACATTGACTTTAATTATAATATTAAGATATTCCTTGAGGATATAAAAGGTACATTAGCTATACATATTGTCATGTTTGGAAATCATAATAATTACTACGATTTGTATAGGAGGATTTGTTTTAACAACAAATATAAATAATTTGACAGCTACTAAACAATGTGACGCTTTAATTTTCCATGGGTATATCGATTTCAATGCAAAACAAACAAAGATAAAGATTTCTCAATAACTATTTATTGATATTTTTTTACAATAGTGTAGTAAGACTTTTTGTTCAGTTAGAATTTTCTTTTAATTGCAAAAATATACAGGGCGTTCCATAAAAAAAAAATTGGACGAATACTAATTGGACAGTTAACTGTGCGGAAAAAGACTGTTTTAACAAATTTTTTCAAACCGTAACAATGGCATTTAACTCATTGGAAAAGTGTGATATGTTGGAGTTGTACTTGCTGTTTAACAAAAATTCAGATAGAGCGCTAGAACGTTACATTTATCAATTTCCTGACCGTGATGTACCAGACCGTCGCTATTTTTTAAAACTTTATCGAAGATTAAGAAGCAACGAAACAATTTTTATAAAGAGAGGAAAAAAAAAGATTTTAATATATCATAAGAGATAGAAATAAATGTGTTGGCATATTTTCAGGTACATCCAAATAATTCTGTAAGGGATTTGTCCAGAGAATCAGGTATTCTCGTAGCATGATCCATAAAATTCTGAAAAAATATAAATATGTTCCCTTTAAATATCAGCCTGTTGAAACTATACTTTGGGCGATTATCAAAGACGATTAACTTTTGCTCAATGGTTTATCAATGCTTTTGAAGAAAATCACAATTTTATGGAGTGATGAATCTAACTTTTCTAATCGCGGGATGTTCAATAAAAGAAATAATTATTACTGGAGTCGTGAAAACCCATTTCTTGTTTATCCTGTAATCCCCAACACCGATTTAGTTTAAAATGTTTGGTGTGGTATAATCGGATCCCGAATTGTTGGCCATTTTCTATCGGGTTCTTTAACAGGAGAAAGATATGTGGCATTATTGACAGAAATTTTAGAAAATTTTCTGGATGAATTAAATTTGTAGACAGACAGATTATTTACTTTCAACAAGATGAGCCGCCCGCACATAATCACCGTGACACAAGCGAGTTATTAGAAAAGATTATTTGGAAATAGATGGATTGGCACAAATGGTCCTATTCAATGGCCCGCGCGTTCACCTGACATGACGCCATTAGATTTCTTCTTGGGAGCAGTAAAAATCAAGTGTACAAACATAGAATATACAACAGTAATGAGCTTCAGGAAAGAATTCCAAAATCATTGACGACATCGACGGTAGGACAATTTTAGCACTACTCGTAATGTTCAAGAAGATTGATAAAATGTATTGAAATGGAAGGAGGTGGTCTTTGAACATTAATTTGAGTAATTTTCTTGACTATTTTTGTATTTATTTTATTTGTTTATTAAATTAAACGCTTTAATGAATGTGACGCTTTAATTTTTCATAGGTATATCAATTTCATGCCAACAAAGCAAAGATAAAGATTTCTCAGTAACTACTTTATTTGACAATTTTTTATAATAGTGTAGTAAGACTTTTTTGTTCAGTTTGGAATTTTCTTTAAATTGCAAAGAATATACAGGCGTTTCATTAAAAAAATAAATATTTGGACGAATATCTAGAGAAGGCGACGCTCCAATTGTTTTCTGTTTTCACAATTGTGACCGCCATAAAAAAATACTACTACTTTGTCCATTTGACCGATTCTGTATCTCCAAGGATAACAAAGTTATCAATAGTGCACACTTAAATGTGGACACCCGGTATATATGGGAGTTGCCCATCTCCTGAGAAAACTTATCTCTGTTTAGGGGTCTGATTATTTTTCACTATAAAATTTTATCAAAATCATAGGTAACCAGTTTAGTGACTTTGCTTCGAGTTTAGGTAATCAATAAATTAACAAACCTCAAAGTAGACCTTAAATATTGATATCCTGAAGATCCACCTGTACCCAATTGGGACGATCCCAACATCCGCTGTACCATCATCACGTGGTTATCTGTAAAAATATTTCTCGTTAAATTTTAATTTCTTTTTTTGTCCCCCTAAATGTTAATCCCAACATCTCCACTTTGTTATTAAAGAATCGATGTCCATGAGTAGCGTAAGAATCTGATGAGGTTGACTGAATCTCGGCTCGTCCCTGTAGAAGGTAATCATGATGGCTCCTTGCAAAGCTTTGTGGGAAAATCTCCTTTCGCCTCTGGACACCAAAGCATCGTGCACTTTCGGATTGAAAATCGACTCGTAGACTTCTCTACGATTCTCCAAGTCTAACAAGCGGTAATCACGAATGCTGTCCACGTTAGTGTCCTTGAAAAGAACAGAGGAATAATGTGAATCGACATAATAATTTTGTTGTCATCATCATACGTTCACCGATTCTTCTTGTTCCCTTAATAGATTCTGCACTGCTGTTTGGTACTTGCCCCAAAAATCGAATCCCTCCACTTCTAAACCAGGAGTCCGCGCTAGCCACTTCTGCACGAGATCCAATAGCGATGGTTCCCTTTCCGACGTTTCTATTAATGTATGGCTTGCTAAAATCGTCGTGTGAAATAAAAAAGTCGGTTTTAAAGAGGATATAGGCCGTTTGCACCGTTCGTGATTAAGTTGTAATTAAAATTTAATCATAATTAAACCTCAAATTCCCTTGCACCGACTGCTTAACTAATAATTAAATCCTTAATTCGTGATTATCTTTAATCAGGACCCAAGGTACGAATTAACTCATAATTAAAGTTGGCGCAAGCGTAGTTTCTTTGTTTACAATCGTGTTTATAGGCGATTGTAGGTTATGTTATGCGGTTTTTGGTTATAATACAAATATCTGTGACTGTAAATTGAAATAGCTAGCTAGTAAAGTGTTCACTTTGAAGATTAGGATAAGGAATAGCGGTGTGCAAGAAGTGTATATTTGGCAGGGTTTTAGAAAGTCCAAGGTAAATCAAAAATTAATTCCCGAAATAAAACTAACAATAAATGTATTTCAAGATTACTTGTGGTTTCAGGTAGGAATGACCCGGAGGTATTTCGTAATAGGAAAGGATATCTTTCTATAAATTCTCAATTTTTATATGATGCTAATTTAAAGATAATGGATATCGTAGTACGATGGCCAGGGAATACACACTTTAACGATCCATTCTTTTCCCTAAGCGACAGTGGATATGCCTCAAAAACATATTGATTTATTGACCCCACTGTTAAAGTATGAAACAGTTGTGAAAAATCATTATAATGAAAGCCATATTACAACACGGAATGTTATTGACAGCATGTTTCTAAGAAGAATGTTTTCCAATACTGGCATATGGTTGTCGCTTAAAGCTGGATACCTTTATAGCAGTAATAGTTAGTACCTCAGTATTGCACAATATAGCCCTAAATGTGGGTGAAGAGGAAATCAATGAAGAAAAATTAAATCAAGAAATTTTAAATGGACAACTTCATGAGATTAATTATGACGCTGTTGATGATGTATCTGCTGCGACACAGGCATTACTAATTAGAGATTATTTCAACAATTTGTAATTCATTGCTATGTAGAAATTAACTTTTGAACATTTTTTTTTGTATTTGTTTTCTTTGGCTTTTGTATAAACGAAATATAGTTTATTTACTCTTTGATTGTTAAAAGAAATATTATGTATGTAATTAACCATTTATTTATTAAATAAAAGGAACAAAATATATAAGGAAATGATAGTAATAATAAAACAATTCTAACAAGTAATAGCAGAGGTCAAATAAAGTATCAAAAATTGGAGCATTTGCAGAACAAACAAGTAAAAGAATTGCATAATGAAAAAAAAAAACCTGCATTCACATATTAATTTCCATTTTAAAACTACTACTCAACTTTTTTTTATTTCAATATCTAATTCTGTAGCAATTTTCTTCAGCTTAAATTCCAATAACTTTCAAATGCCGCTTAAAATCGCACATTCGCATAGCAGCAATTTTCATTATGATGGAACAGTGTTGCCAATATAAATACGATTTTTGACTAAAAACTAAACTTGACGCACTACCAACCAAATATTTCTATCGCAAACTTTTTAATTAACTAATCATTAATTAAATTTGTTCGGTGCAATCCTATTCATATTTAATTCGTAATTAAATTTAATCTTTGATTAGTTAATTAAAATGTTAATCACAGACGGTGCAAACGGCCGTATAAGTTTGGCAACAACGCTGAAATCTGTCAAATTATAAAATACGGTTTACCTTATCGCCACCGAATGCTTCAGCGTATTTCTGATTGTATTTCACCCTATTTTCTTGTTTGACGCCCAATTTATTCTCCAACAGTCTGAATTGCATACTTTGGAAGCCCGAAGCCGGACATAGGTAGCAACGGAATTCCATAAAATCTAGAGGCGTCATAGTTTCCAAGATCATCACTTGGTCCACTAAAAGCTATTGGATTTGTTGTAACTTTTGAGCAAATTTAAGTTTAACTTTTAAATAAATTATTGTGTTTGTGTATTAATGAAAAAAGGTGATCATTGCAGATATGCAGATACTGCTTTAGCCAAATTAAGTGTATTTTTTTTTTCTTAATTGATAATATAAATTTATTAAGTGGAATTAAACAAAATAAATCTAGAAATGATTAAATACCTAGGAATTAACGGAAAGAAGTGGTTATTAGAAATTTGCAAAGTGGCATGGAAGCCGGAACCATTCCACAAACCGAGCAAAATAATTTTCCACATTTCAATGCTCACCATTGGTGAGTTAGTCTCGATTACTCCTATACAGGGTGATTCTCAATATATGCGACAAACTTTAAGCACTGATTCCTGGGGTTATTTTGATCATAAAAGTTCATAAGAACATATGTCCAAAATCGCTTAGTTCTAAAGTTGTACAATGTTTAATAGTAAGTTAACTTAATTAATGTTTCTATTATAAATTAACAAAATAATTAGTAAAACAAAATTAACTTATACTAAACGTTAAAAATGACCCCCCCCCAACTGCAATACAAGCTTCTATCCTCCGTCGTATTGACTGGCGAGTCCGTTCTAAAATACCAGGGGTATTTCGAATTGTTTGAAAAGCTGCGATAATACGATTTCTCAGTTCATCGACATTTTCAATGGGAGTCGTATAAATTAATGATTTAAGGTGACCCCAGAGAAAAAAGTCCAAAGAATTTAAGCCTGGAGACCGAAGAGGCCACGGTTGTGGACCTCCCCGTCCTATCCACCGATCTGGATACGTATTGTCCAAACACTCGCGAGCAACTAAACTAAAATGCGCTGGAGCACCGTCATGCATAAAATACATTGTAATCTTAATTGCAACGGAACTTCTTCCAGCAGTAGTGGTAGCTCCTCTTCAAGAAAATTGCGGTATACCTCGCCATTTAACCGCATCGGTAAAAAAATGTGGACCTGTCAAGTGATTCCAGCCCACATATTGACAGAGAATTGATGTTGATGACGGGCATTCACTAGTTCGTGCGGATTTTCTTCGGCCCATATGTGATTATTATGAAAATTAATAATCACGTTTCTAGAGAAAGTAGCCTCGTCAGTGAAGAATATTTGAGCCAAATAGTCAGGATTTTGTGCGATTTTGTGTTGCATCCATTGACAAAAAGCCACTCTTTGCGGAAAATTTGCCGGCAAAAGTGCCTGCACCCGTTGAATGTGATATGGATACAACAGTTGATCTTTCAATATTCTCCAAACTGTGGCCTGACTAATGTTTAAAGCAAACGCAATTTTTCTGGTGCTTGTAGTAGGATGTTCCTCAATTTCAATTAGTAGCATTTCTTCAACCAGTGGAGTTCTCACTGTAGATGAATGCCCGTTATCAGTCGTCCGTTTTTTAAAATTTCCCGTTTCACTAAGACGTTGGTGAAGACGGCGACAAACATTGAATGATGTGGGATGATACGGTTCGGGTATCGTTCTTCATAAAGACGTCTAGCAGTACGCGATTTCCATTGGCAAGACCGTAAACGAAATGCATATCACACATCTCAGCATTCGTGTAATTCATTTTGAAACAGAAACTGGCAATAAACTGAATGAATACTCTGACAACTATTGACGAATATTGAAATGACAAATAAACAATTCCTCTCAACACATAGTTTTGAAGAACCAACTGTGATATTATATTGTGTTAGTCATAGTTCATAATTTATTATTAAACATTCAATAACTTTAAAACCAAACCGTTTTGGACATATGTTCTTATGAACTATTATGATCAAAATAACCTCCGGAATCAGCTCTTAAAGTTTGTCGCATATATTGAGAATCACCCTGTATATTGATGCTAACCTAACTTGAACCACTCAAACTGAACATTTAAGTAAAACGATCAGTGAAACTATATACTTACTTTTACATTTAAGAAATTATATAAGCAGACAAATCTGTTTCAGGTATATTATTCGTTGATTCAGTCACAATTGGCATAAAGTATTGTATTGTGGGGCGGTAGCATTGATAATATGACTAGACTTTTCACCTTACAGAAACGAGCATTTAGGACAATTTACAATCTAAAACCGTCTGAAAGATGCAGGGAAGTATTTAAAACATTTAATATCATTACCGGGTCTCTATGTTTATATTGCGTCAAGTTTGTTCATAACAACTCAGATAGTGCTTCTGTAGGAAAATTTCATGACTACAATACACGGTATCGGGATCTACTCATGCTTGATAAGCATAGAACCGTCGACATTTGAGAAATCACCCGTCTGTTCAGGCAAAAAATTTTGCAATAGAAAATATATATTCGGAATTAGTCCCTATACAGTACAAGAGTTAATTGGCCATATGGCTGAAGTCAGAGTTGGTTCCTGACGCACGATATTTTTTTATTGGATTGTATGCGTTATTTGTGGTATTTTGTTAGTTTAAGTATTTAGTGGTTAGTAATATACATTTTTTTTCTGGTGTTATTTTTGTTTTAGTATTATATTGTTGTTAACTTATCCAATATCTTTTGTATAGATCTATGGACGTAATTTATTATTATTATAATATTTTATCAAAATTATCACTAGTCTACTGATTTCTACAGAATTTCGAAATAACTGACTGGATATACTGAAAATATAAATATTGAACTGGCAACACTGAACTTATTATTTCATTTTTTATTGATATAATGTATATTAGTAATCCTCTTCTATATGATTTCATTATAATTTAAAACTATATTCAAGGTTAATAATATGCATACAATAATATCTTCTTACTTGCTGATATTTTAATTATCATGTAAACTCATTTTACGTAAGACTTGAGCAATCTAGATTTGTCGGACTAGACTTTATTTTTTTTTTTTTTGTAATGCAAAAAGATCATATTTATTCGCATTTTTTTTTTCTTCCGTTAAGTAATCTCTCGTTCGCACTCGTTATCGGAATGTTTTTGCGTTATGTGCGTCGCTGGCAAAAATTTACCACAAAGCAATCGGATCTTATAATTAATAATAATCGTTATTGTGCAAAAAGATCAAACATACGGGTCAAGTTAAGAGTCAACATTTATGCACACGTTCACACAGAGCAACATAAAAAAAACATATACAGGGTGTTTCACCAGCAGAGAAATCTTCTGTAATTCGTAAACTATGACAGATAGCGAAAAAAAAAAATATAAGATAACGACATTAGGCCCGCTTTACAGTTCGAAATTTTTTTATTGCGTGCAATAAAAATGGCGCTTGCTCTATTCCGTGTATTCCACGCATATATGTTTTATACCTATATTGCTAATTCCCTATCCTAATAATGGACAAGAAACGTGACCAACAATATGAGAGGCATATATCGTTGTATCCTTTTCTTACGGGTGAATTGTGTTTACTGGGCATGCTCCATCAAAAGAAAATGGCGGTTTAAATTTCAATTTGAATAATGTAACGAATTAATGTATTTAAAATTTTAGGAATACAACGATGTGTACTTGACAATTTTTAAAACTTAATTGATTACACATGATTATAGTTAGAAGATTTATATTGTAACCATCGAAAAATACAAATTCTATATAAATTTATGATAGGCACAATAATTATAATTTTACTTTGATTGATATAGATATATTGATCAATATGTCCTGCAGTACCTCTAAAATTGTTACACAAAAAAACATGTCCCTTTCGGTGTTTCCTTTCTTTTTGCACTCATTCTAAAAACCTCCCTAGCACTCTAATTGCACATTTATTTACAAACACTAATCGCCAATAATCAACGCGTGATTTCCCTTGTGTCACTATGCGCAATGAACAAAGCACAAACCAACTAATTTTCATAGCGGCTATCGGTCCTGGACCAATAGGTTTCCACATACGGCACATGCGCATTTTAGCTAAGTCACCCATGAAAAAGAGATGGAGATATATTCCGCTCTCATATTGTTACTCATGATTTTCTCCTTTAGTATGCAATATAGGTATAATACGTATATGATTCCACGCGCAATACAAGTAAAATTGCGTCCAGCTGATCGAAATCGATTGAATGCGCATGCGCTATTTTTATTGCACGCAATAAAGATAATTACAAACTGTAAAGCGGCCTTTATAGGATTATGAGTTTTCTATAACGTAAATGTTGGATTATTTATCACTGGATATAAGAATAGTTTCTACGTGATGCAATACCAACTCATAATGTAGTGAATTATTTAAATGAACACTATTTTGACAGATGGATTGAAAAAGATGGCTGGTAAGGTCACCAGATTTGGCTAAATTTGTTTTTTTTTTTGCATACGATATGTCAAGGAGTTTGTTTGCTGTCAGTCACCACACGATATGAAGATTAGGATTAGAGATGCGTTTGCCAGCGTCCGTAAATAAATTCTGCTGAATGTAAAAACATCTGTTGGTAACAGAGTACAGATGTGCGTTAGACAAAATGGTGGTTATATTGAAACTCTGGTGTTCTAATTAATTTTTTATGTGTTACTATTCTGGTAGCATTTATTATTTGATTTGTTTATTTTTGTAATTTTTATATTAAATATTTATTTTTGCAATCTTTAGCTACTAAGAGCCGTTTTACACGTACGAGAATTTTTACATAAATCATAACAAAAATTATGGTGAGAATTTTCCTACCAGATTTTGTTGCGACACTTTCAGGTCGTTTTACACAGGAATAAATTTTGACCGAAATTCTCACGATATTTGTTGTTATAAGCAGGCGCATTTGTTAAATTAAATTGTAATTTGATTATGATTATCATAGAAATCCTAAATAAATAGCAGTTAACCGATAAACCAGCAAAATATGGATCACAATTGTTTAGATTTAGGTTACAACTTACAAGTGCAAATGGAAGTAACCTTATTCCTGTGTAAAACGACCTGAAAGTGTCGCGACAAAATTTCTTATGAAAATTCTCACCATAATTTTTGTTATGATTTATGAAAAAATTTTCGTACGTGTAAAACGGCTCTAAGATTACAAATATGACTATAACAAAGAAAATTGCACAAAAACTACAATAACCCGAAAAGTAAAAGAGATACACTTAGGGCATACTTAACAAAAATCAAAGCATCACTTAGTAATAGGAATTCAATGATGTAAACATATACAGAATGTTCTATTAAAAAAAAAATAAGATACATCCATTTGAAGTAAACCGAGTTCCCACTTTAATGACGAACATCCAGTATACTAAAATACAACTATAAATACATCTGCAGGTATAAACAAGTCCATACTAAGATATTTCAAAATTTCATCCACTTATTCTAAGCGGCAATTAAATTACAATTGCTTTTCTCAAACAGTGCAAGCCACATAATTTTTAGAAAATCAAAGATATCTTAGAAATTAGCTGAAGCACATTTTACCTTTTTTTTTTAATTCATTGGTGCTTTTAAAAATGCAATAACATTGGGGCTAGTGTATTTTAAAAAAAAAAAGAAAGCTGAAGACAATATCGAGTTTATGAAACATCTTGTATACAAATTCAGATAATTTTGCGTTACAGAAAAATCTTCCCATAATTTTGTTTATGAGTTATCAGGGTATTCCACGTAACTGGTTCATTAAAAGTTTATGATGTTCTATTATTTACTTATATTTGAGATTTTGGCACCAGTATCTGTTCGATTGGAACTATAAATGTAAAATACTTTAACCAAAATATCACTTCCGGTTGACCGGAAATGGATGTCAACTTTCTTATTTTAAATAGAATGATCTAACTTTTTATTCATTTTTGGATTCTACAACTATAAATACGTCAGTTTTCATTAGCTATTCCTATAGCTACATGTTGCCGTTTTTGAGTTATTTAAGTTTTTCTTTTTTTTTTAGTCATAATCATTGCATCATTGAGAAATTAATATCTCGGTTAATACTGCAAATAGAGACTACAAATTTGCTATGTTATGAATGTAGATATTACTCTAAGAAACGGTAAGCACACTTTATATTCTAACGTACAGGGTGTTCAAAACTGAGGAACAAAGCGACATATTTTCAAATGCAGAAAACTTCATTTTTTTAAATAGAACACCCTGTATTTTATTTCGGAATTAGGAAGTAAATATCATCCCCTATCGCTTTATATGACCATTCCCTATACCTATCTTTAATAGGTTTTGAGATATGAGCGACTTTTTGTTAAACAGACTAAGTATTCTTTTTTTTAATAGAACAGCCTGTATTTTAGTTCGGAATTAAGAAGTAAATATCATCCCCTATCACTTTATATCAGCATTCCCTATACCTATCTTAATAGATTTTGAGATAAGAACGACTTTTGTTAAACAGACTAAGTAGCCCTATCTTTGCGTGTTTGTAGCTGGCTCTGAATGGGATTAATGTCAAATTCATTGACTAACCAAAAGTGTTTATGTATATCATTGTAATTACACTTTCGTACAACGCAATATTAATAGAAATGACTATTCGAACAGACATTCTTGTATGGTTATTCAAAAATAATACATGAATTTGACGTGAATCCATTTCAGAGCCAGCTACAAACATTTAAAGATAGGGCTACTTAGTCTGTTTAACAAAAAGTCGCTCATATCTCAAAATCTATTAAAGATAGGTATAGGGAATGCTGATATAAAGTGATAGAGAATGGTATTTACTTCTTAATTCCGAATTAAAATACAGGGTGTTCTATTTAACAAAAAAGAATACTTAGTCTGTTTAACAAAAACTCGCTCACATCTCAAAATCTATTAAAGATAGGTATAGGGAATGCTCATATAAAGTGATAGGGGATTATATTTACTTCCTAATTCCGAATTAAAATACAGGATGTTCTATTTAAAAAAATTGAGTTTTCTGCATATGAAGATATGTCACTTTGTTCCTCAGTTTTGAACACCCTGTATGTTAGAAAGTAAAGTGTGCTTACCGTTTCTTAGAGTAATATCTACATTCATAACATAGCAAATTTGGAGTCTCTACTTGCAGTATTAACCGAGATATTAATTTCACAATGATGCAATGATTATGACTAAAAAAAAAGAAAAACTTAAATAACTCAAAAACGGCAACATGTAGCTATAGGAATAGCTAATGAAAACTGACGTATTTATAGTTGTAGAATCCAAAAATGAATAAAAAATTATATCATTCTGTTTTAAATAACAATTGATATCCATTTCCGGTCAACCGGAAGTGATATTATGGTTAAGGTATTTTGCATTTATAGTTCCAATCGAACAGATACTGGTGCCAAAATCTCAAATATAAGTAAATAATAAAACATCATAAACTTTTAATGAACCAGTTACGTGGAATACCCTGTAGAGGAAGTGCTGGTGGAACACCTGTACATATATTTAAGTGATTTTCTTTACCTTTAAAATTAATACGATCCTATTCAACCTCTTCAGAATCTCTAACGTTTGACTCTCTTCCAGAGTTTCGCTGAAGATCTCCCTTATCGAATCCAATTCGAAAATTATTTGTTTGAACCACAATTCGTAAGCTGAAAATGTCGATTTAAGGCCGAATAAACTCAAATTTGAAGGCTCTATTATATCCGCATAAGTGTCTATATAGGGACACTCTTCGATTTCAATTTATTGGGAGTGTTTTTACTAAAGGCTTTTCAAGTTATCGAACTCAAAATAATAATGAGAAATTTTAAGTCTAGTTATTTGGGAAATATGTATATACCTTGATGGGTTATTATAAATAGATGCTCGTCATGTACAGGTTTCTTATTCTCCATACTCAACATCCTCTGAGCGTCAAGGATCTTGTCCAACATCAAATATTCCCCGTACAACATGCCATCTTCAATGCACTGCCCGCTGTCTCTTTGTTTTTCATTCCTTTTCGAGATTAAGCGAGGGAAGAGAAATTAGACGAAATGGAAAAAAAATGTAATTTCGTTAATTCCGAACGTTTTTGTATAAAGAATTAAAAACATACCTATTATTGTATACGGGGCAACTCATATTCGCGAATCGCAGTTTTATCGGGTAACTGATTTACGTGATGCGAACCGTTTTGACTTCGTATTTGAACTGAGAACGTTGCGAACAAGTTCGATAGCACGAGGCTCACTCAAGTTGACGTAATTTGTAATCCAAAACTAATACATTGGAAATATTTTTTTAACACTCGCATGCAGCCAATTTCCGGAAGTTCTTTTTCAATAGACCGCAAAAGTAAGGAGTGCAAGGTAGAAAAGAAAGAAATAATGAAAGGATTCTGATACCTAAAACTAAAATAAATTTTACGCGTAGAAATAAAAGTGTTTTGAACGTATTTGGAATCTGTGGATGTGTGGAGATATTTGGAGATATTTTGATACTATGATATTCCCCTTATGCTGTATCATTTACGTTATAAATAACATAAAACGTTAAAAATAACATAACGTATAACATGCAAGCGTCGTCATAACGGTTGCAATCAATTTCCGTATGTTGTATCACTATACGTTATCCCACGTGTAAAAATTAAAACGTTATTAGAGAAAAAAGTATAGAGATGGGAAACGTCTAACAACGGAGACAGCTTTATGCGTGATTCTGTCAATAAGAAAGAATAATTGTGACGCAACCGTAGCGGTTAGTGTGGTAGTGGTGTTGTGTCGTTGACAATGACATTTTGAAGAAACTATTTATACAAATTCACTTGAGAAGCGAACATAAAGATTAAAATATTAAAAGAAGAACGAAATTCCGCTTTGTTACTTATAAATATGAATTATTTTACGCCAAAATATCCAAACGAGCGCCATCTACAGAGTCAAACTTCAGTTACCCAAGGAATATGTAAAATATAAAAATGTCAAAACTAAAGAAACCCGAAATATTTGTTGTAATGAAACGCTGTCAAGGATATTATTAATAAATTAATTACTAGAGAAAGTTCTAACTCCTGCCAATTCAGTATGATAAATTAACGTTATTTTTAACGCGAACAGTCACATAGGAAATGTGTGTTAGGTTATGTTGAATGTATGGTCGGTGCTGTGAAGTAAAACCCGGTTAAAATTAATAAGTGAAGTGTTTTTCTTTATCATCATATTCTGAGGCAACACAAAGAGAGACAGAGTTTGAGACGAGGTAGTAAGAACTAAGAACAAATTTAAAATCGATCCAAAGCAGTACAGAGAAACAACTAACATGATTTTGGACACTTAATTTGACTGGAGAAGCAGAGGCAAACATAGCCACAAAGGAAGAGAATATGAGGGAGATCCTGTTAAAGTTAAAGTAGAACAACGTGATGGGTTAGTGCTTGGAGGAGAGAGGCTTGGATTGGAACGGCAGAAAAGTGCTACCAAGGAACCGAGCAAATTTATATATCAGTGAAAGTATTAAACACCTTACATCTTGGGATACATATACATATGTCACCTTCTTTTAAATGCTAGTATCCCTACATAGTCAAAATTAAATAATAAGAAACTTTTTATGTATTTATTAAAAACAAGTTTGTAGAATAATATAAATATATATATTTAGGTACGACAGATGTTGCACATACTTTTACGTGAAGTTCCATATCTTTGTTTAATAATGGTTTCTGTTACGTTTTTTAAATATAATATTTAAGTTAGATTAAAACACTGAAGTATTTTTACGACTGACATATATTTTTTAATTCATAATAACAAGCTGTTTCCAGGCGACTCACAATATAAAAGTGTACATACATAACAGTTTCTTCTTGAATTTTTAGTAATTTGACTTGCGAGCGCCTTATATTTACTAGTCCAGTATTTACTTCCGCAATTATTCAGCTTTCAACAGATTGTTCTAGTGCCACCTAAAAATTTTGTCCCCCACAATTCTGGTAACAACTGTGTGCATAAAAATAGTTACATCCGTAACCAATGTACTTTGAAAATATAATATTTCCATGTTTGAACAGATATTCTACTTTTAAGTGCTATTAATGTTTGTCTTTATTGCTGTATGAATGGTTCTATTTGTTATGTAAGCACCATATTCTAGCAATCTACCTATAAATAATTTTATGAAAATATCAAGAAGTAGTTCAAATGATCAAGTCAGGTCTAGGTCTATTTCAATTACAGAATTATTCCTACAAAAACACAAATAATCTTTTTATTTAATGTACCTTTTGGTTGCCTATTTTACAGTTAGTGTCATCATTAACAGTTAAAAGTTGCTCTAATAAACCAACAGCCAACAAATTCTTGAAATCATTACTCATTTTCAAAAATCAACTCGTTTCTATTGACAATTCAGTAAACTTTAACCTCACTTTTGTTCATAACGTTGCTGTTATTCGCATAACTGCAAGGGATCGCATGGCGTTATTTTATTCCACATAACGTACAGTAAATAACACGCATGTTATTTTATAACGTACACTTATCCGATACAGCATACCACTTCTAACAGAAATAACGTAAATACGTTGTATTTATTGACAACGTACATGTTATTAATAACGTAAATGATACAGCATAAGGGTGATTATCGGTCATTTTTGAAGGATATTGGGAACTGTAGGATAAAAAGAAGTGTGACTTTTATAAGTTTGAAACTTTGTTTATTGGCTTCAGAAATAACAACACGTAAATTTTCAAGGATGTCAAAGATGTTGGCGGATACAATTATTGCTGTCATCGTCAAACTGTTGTACTACCTAATAAAATTATCGAAAATTTTGACACTAGTATTATCATCCGCTATTTTTGAAGGACATTAGGAATCATGGAAGAAAAATAAGTGTAAGTTTTACACATTGGGGGAAATACTTGTAATATCAATAATCTACATTTATTGAGTACATTTTTATCGACAGAACTGTGTTATTGCTACGATAAAATAATAGGTTTATTCGAACATGCAGTTCGCAAACGGTTCACGATCATATGAACCAATCAGACAACAACCCTATTATTTACAATCTTTAAGTAACAACAAGATTCATTAGTAAAATAAATTTCGTTTCTATTATTTTCAACAAATCATTTTACATTGATCCATTGATAATATTTGTTACGGTAGCTATTGCGGTGTTTCATAAGAGGAAAGCTATATCAACCATATTAGATGTAATTATTATTTTATGTACACCTTGTTTGTAAGTCCAGTATAATTTGGGTTAATTCGCATTAGTAGTCATGGAAATTGAATACATACACTGAGATTCAAAATGATTGTCAATTCCGCTCCTATAGATAGTAACAGGGTGTAGGTATATGCCGCGTGTTTGTAATGAAGGTTTGAACTAAGTCAGTGTTGGAACATAAGAAAGTAAACGGATCTGTCATAAATAAGGAAAACGTAACCTATATTTGAACTCGCATTATATAAACGACTATGGATTGGTGTTTCTGCTTGTAAAAATGAAATGTAATTAATTTAACTTTATAAATTATGATTTTACAATTCAGTACTAACTGGTGTTTAACTAAATTTATTTATTACTTTAAATTATAACATACAATTAGTATAATTATTAAGTGACAAAACTGCATCTCTCAGTTCTTCTATGGTATGCATGCGGTTTCTATAGATCCTATTTTTTAGACAGCCAAACATGAAGTAATCTAATGGGGTTAGATCAGGCGATCTTGGTGGCCATCTTTGTGCTCTAACGAACCTGTCAGCAAAAAACTGTTGAAGATATTGGCAGGTTTGTCGAGCAGTATGTGCTGGAGCATTATCGTGCTGAAATAACCTGCTTCAAGTTCATTTTCTTGTAACTCTGCAATAAACAATTCCAACATCTGTTGGTAACGTTGGGCTGTTACAGTTTCCTCGAAGAAAATTGGCCCTATTATTCGTTGCCTGGATATAGCTAACCAAACTCCAACTTTTATGGAATGCAATTGCGTTTTTCGAAATTCGTGTGGATTTTCTGCAGATCAGATACAATAGTTTTGTAAATTGATATAGTCTCTTAGATAAAACCAGGCTTCATCCGAGAAAAATGATTTGTTTAGCAAGTCATTGTCCCTCAATTGTTATTAAACCAATGACAATATTCCAATCGCCTATCGTGATCTAATAGTATTAATTTCTGTACCGTAGAAACTTTATAGGGATGAAAATGTAACTTTGTTTTGACAGCTCATTGCGCTGAAGTGTATGATAAGCCTATAAAATTATAAAATGTAATAAAACTATTTAAAAATTTAAATAGAAATTAAAATTTAAAATAAACTATTTCACTTCATGTTAATATTGATTTTTTACCTGTTTGTTGAGGTATTACAGATAAATTCCCTTATTTTCTTACAGTATTCAGAAATACTATTGTTGGTAATATTAGATGTACATATAAACGATTTGAAAATAATTATAAGATAAATAATCGAAAGATACTACAACACGCACGCCAATGTCGCTAAATGTCAAGAAAATTCATTTAATGTATGAAATTTGTATGTAGCTAACTTCGCTCATTAAATTGGTAATAAGTATAGATAAATTTTCCGGAAAACAGTTTTTTTCTTACGACAATCATTTTGAATCACATGGTATATAATTTATGTGATTCAATGTAATTCGTTGAAAATAAGTGAGTGAAATCCTTGGATCCTTGTTGATAAAAAAAATCTTCGAAAAAGCTGTTTTATTTTTCATCAAGTGTAATGAATTAAAGCATATTCCCGTGGTATATCTGTTATTGAAGGGGATTTTCTTTGTAAATTCATGTAATTACCTTCGATCTAAAAATATTCAGAAGAAACGTCAAGATTATTCGACATTATTAGAAATTTGCTGTCGTTATTACACCTTGATACATTTTCTATATGTAATCATACATGTTTCTGCTGTTTCGAATGTAATTATACACTTTGGATGCTACGAAACAAGTTTGTTTCCCTGGATTTTTATGATACCGTTGTTCTCTCCCGATCTGAACTCTTCTCTGCGAACATCTGAGTTGATCTGGATTGTCACAACAAGGAAATCGCATTTTCAAGTACTCTGGCGTCTGTGAAAACCGATAAACGAGGTATCTGGTCAAAGCAATGTTTAAATTTTTGTATAAACGAGTATATAATATTTATAATATTTTGAGGTTACTGTTAATTCTTATAAGATGACAGTTGAGATTGAAATTTTAATTTGTATAAGTTGGTAGACGTGGTTGGTGGTTTTCTATTCTCTTATGATAGCGCGGGATATTTAAAAGTTATTTTGAGAATTAAAGAATCCAGATATATACTGGATAATTGATAATATTTGTTTTGAATATTCCAAATAAGTAAACTTACCTTGGGTAAGAGTTATCATACTCTTTATATGTTTTCGATATAAACTTGTTAAAATTGTTAGTAAATTATATTTTATTAGTAATTACACTGTTTTATTAATGAAATCTCATTTGATACATTGAATTATTAAGAATTAAATTATAAATTCAATATTTAACAAAGTAAAGGCATAATAATATACAAGCTAGTGATGTAGGAGACACCAGTTGTAACGCCACCACGGCAGCAAGGTCACAACTGGAAAAATAATAAAGACTAACTAAATAATAACTATTCATTGGCCAGTAAGAAGGGAGATCACTAGTGCGCATGATGTGGAGTGGTGAACTTTAGATATCTTGGACATATACGGTATTTTATAGCCATCTAGTGGATTGGGATTGTATTGTGTCTATCATTAAGGATTTAGAGGAAGGTATCTGTAAAGAAAAGGCAGATTTAATTAGAAAGTTATTTATATTCCTTAAAAAAAAAACATTAGCCGGGCAAATCTATTACAGAAATCAATATTTAATTAGTAATATAAATATAAACGAATATACATTATTATTTTTACGTAAAATTTTCCTAACATTATTCACCATATGAACACAGTGAAGTATTAAATAATATCCTTCCCGTTGTCTTAATGTTTTGCAATTTATTGCAAGAATGTACGGATAAAGGGCATACATCAATCACCGATTGCATTACCGACTTAAACTGTGGTCACTGACTGAGTGAGAGTTTGGCGTGTGCCCCCTAGAGGGCGTACATCTAAATTCATGATATCCTAGTGGGAGATCCAGGATAATACTATACAGATGAGAGTAAAGTACTCGGAGGAATGCTCATGATGCCATGATGTAGCTCGCCTGTATGGCGACCTCCCTACAATTCACCATGGACCCCTGTCATGGTACAATTGCTTAGGCTAGTGATGGGCATAATCAAATGATTTCGATAATCGAATGATCGTTCGATTATCATTCACTGGAAGAAGATAGTCGTAGAATCCTTTTTTAGGTCCCCACTTGAAATCCCTTTTTATGCATATTTGTTTGCAATTCTTAATATAATCACCTTTTTTTAGGCTCTCATGTCCCCTTCTATGTATTATTCCTCCCAATTCTTCCATATACTTATTACAATCATCCAACAAAATCGTCAATAATCGAATGATATTTTTTCGTCATTCGATTATGCCCATCACTAGTTTAGGCACTTTTCTCTTGATGTTTTCTAGTAATCAATCGCCAATGCTTGATAATATCAATTTGTTAATTGATGCTGCAATGTCTGTAATCCAAATGAAATGCTAAATACAAACTGCAAACGCTTACTCAACAGTGAACTGAGTGAATTAAACGCGTCTATTAATTGCATCAATGAATTGAGTTCATTATTTTAATTACACGTTTACTCAATAACAATAACTAAAATTTATTAGGATTATGACGAAACATACATTAGATTAACCACTTGAGATTAGGACATCAACAAGTAATATTCATTATATTGACGGCTTTCTTGATTTATCTACTGGAGTTCGCACATAAAATTGATAACTCGCCACCAAGTAAAGTCGTTAAAACAAACTTGGTGTTCCTTTTACAACAATAATTTTGGTTTCTTTAATACAATACTCAATATAAATTTCTTGATCATTTAATAAAATCTTTTTCATTGGTTTGATGATGACGTTCTTTGGACCGATCCTAACGTATCATTCATTTCATGCGAACGATGATTTTGTTTCATTTTTTTTCAGGACCTATCTACCTGGTTTCTCTATTTTCTAGTAAAATTAATATTGTGTCTTGTTCGTTGCTGTTTCTTCTTGTTATTTTGAATATATTAAAAACCTGTTCTTTTTTTTACCTGCATTTCAATTCAATAAAGTAAACGTAGTACCTAAGTAATGCATTTACTTTTCACTTTTAGTTAAAAAAAAAATGTGTTTACTTCTGAGGAAGAGGCATAATTTTAATGGGCCATTATCGCAGTGGAACCCAAAATCCAGACGGATCTTGAGAATACAATATGGAATCTTGTATTTAACAATTTACGCAAGTTTCCTGAGAGAGATTTTAATCGTTATAATTTTGTCGACCATAAAAACAAGATTATTCGACGATTTCAAGAAAAAAAAAGTATTTGTAAGGAGAAGTCTCCTGGAAAACCAACAGAAGCTAATAATGTAAGCAACAATAGATAATATTGAGCTCCGCATGACAGTTTGTCCAAGATTTTTAGGGTAACAGGATCATTAGTCAAGGTCTTTGGCCACCCAGGTCCTCCGATTTAATATCTCCTGATTTTTATTTATTTGGTTCAATTAAAAATAATATTTTAAGAACAGACTTCATAATCTGGAAGAGAGAGCAAGATGCAATTAGGAACGAAGTTCAACAAATCATGGTAGAAGATGAATTACAGAGAATCTTCGACAATATGACGAGTAGAATTAACATCTGCTGATTTATTGTAATGAAAAAAAAATGTTCTAATTTAACTGATACATATTACAAATTTTTAATATAATGAAATTATCGGATTTAATATTAATTGTATTATTATTTAATCTTTATTAAATCTTTAAAACCAAATAAACACTTTATTGACTTTTGACTTTTAAAATTACAAGGAATTATTTCATTACAAGTACCAATATGTATTATTGTGATTTTCCCGTTTAATGTTTTTTAATAAAACAGTGTAATCATTAATAACATGTATAATTTATTAATAAGTTTATATCAGAAACAAATAAATAGAATGAGAACTCTTACTCAAGGTGAGTATAGTTATTTGGGATATTCAAACAAGTATTATCAATTATCCAGTATAATTTAGATTCTTTAATTCAAAAAGGAACTTTTAAAATATCCCGCGCTATCATAAGAGAATAGAAAACCACCAACCACGTTTGCCAACTTATAAAAGCTCAGCATTTTAATCTCATACGAAATCATAACCTCAAAATATTATAGAAGTTATGCATTCATTTATATAATAATTTAAAGAATGTTTTGACCAGATACCTCGTTTATCGGTTCATACAGACGCCAGAGTACCTCCGAATGTGATTTCCTTGTAGTGACAATCCAGATTCGCTCGTATATTCACCTCCTTCGTTACATTCAGGATGTATGATTGGACTCGGAACAGCAAACACATGCACACTCCCATGTAGAACAAGTACCCAGATATAGTAAACACCAAATTTGTGAATTTATCCCCTTCGATACCAGATATACCCCAGCAATGCGGTTTAATTCATTTATATTTGATGAGAAATGACACAGCTTTTTCTAAGACCTTTCATCAACAACCACAAGTAACCAAGGATTTTCATACATTTTCTTTCAACGAATTACATGAGTCACTACCCCATTCAATTAAAATAGGTACCTGGGATACCAGGCTATCGTACAGTTGTCAGACGATAAATTATATTCAACTTCCATGACTACTAATACAATTTCATCCAAATTATACTGGACTTACAAACAGGTGCGTACATAAAATAATAATTACATCTATTGTGGTTGATAGCTTTCCTCTTATGAAACACAGCAGTATATTTGGTTGCCTATAGTTCTCATCTTAATCATTTTGGTTCAATGCAATTTGATGGTTTTATTTATCAGTGTCAGTAACTTGAGGGATGTCGAAGATGTCGGCGGATTACTATATCGCCAAAAAAATATATTTATTTGTCATTGAATACGTTGTAAATAACCACCAAATATGAAATCTAATCTATTCTACCGTGTTTTCGCCAAGGTACTTGTTTATTCGAGCGGAAAGGGTAATTTTCTGTCTTTCCTCGATAAGATTGTAATATCGCAAACAGCCGAAAACATATAAAACCGACTCGTTCTAAAATAACATACACAATAAACCGAGAAAATCGAACCGTTTGTTGACTAGTAGTGTTGAGTTCTATTATCGGGACAAAATATGAGTAAAAAAACCATCAATATACTCCTATTGGGGGAAACTGGAGTTGGTAAATCTACCTTCATCAACATGCTGGGTAATTACCTAACGTATAACAGTTTGGAGGAAGCCGCTGCTCAGAGTTTATTATATTCGATCTCCACGAAATTTTCATACATAGACGAGGATTTTAACGAACACGAAATCATTGTCGGCAGCAGTGACAATGAAATCACTCTACCCGGGGCATCTTCGACACAGGATCCAAAGACTTACCTCTTCAATTATACCGAACAGAATGCTGCTGTTAGAGTCATAGACACTCCTGGAATAGGAGATACCAGGGGGATGCAGTACGACAAATGGAACACAGAGAAGTTGCTCAGCTTCATCTCGGAATTGGAATACTTAAACGCCATTTGCATACTGTTGAAACCAAATAATTCGCGCTTTAGCGTACTGTTCGATTATTGCATGTCGCAGATATTGTTGCGATTGGATAAGAAGGTCAAGAATAATATCGTTTTTCTCTTCACCAATGCCAGATCGAGTTTTTTCACGCCAGGAGACACTTATGTGCCCTTGCGGACACTGTTGAAGCGAGTGGAAGTAGGCTCGTTGAAGACTGCTATACCGTTAAATTCCGATAACATTTTTTGCGTTGACAATGAACCTTTCAGATATCTAGCAGCGAAATCGACTGGGGTAAAATTTACCGATGAA
Organism: Protaetia brevitarsis; assembly: GCA_004143645.1. NCBI lineage: Eukaryota > Metazoa > Arthropoda > Insecta > Coleoptera > Scarabaeidae > Protaetia > Protaetia brevitarsis. Next base: position 96,254 of record RXPK01000560.1, on the reverse strand, counting down.
GTTACTGCGGAGTATCGCAAGAGTTGGGATAAATCATCTGTTGCTGTTAAGAAGTAAGTAGACATGTATGTATTATGTAGCATCTTTAGCAAATTAAATGCTATTTAAGCTTTACAAATCTTCGATTACACTGCTCAGCAGAATTTCAGATTTATTTTGTTTCATGAGGTAAACTGGGTGAACTTGGTAGGTAGTACTTTTCTATCAAGCAGAGTTTCAGAGTGACAAAGCAATGATATTTTGTGAAAGTATTTATTATATAATATGTGTATAAATCATGAAAATAGTTATTTGTATCACTAACCCACTTGGCAAAATAACATGACTATAACGTCGTCTAAATGTTATCTTGTAACGCGAAATGTTACAAAAATATATACAATGTACCACATGCAGTGACATTTCTACGACTGTTTAATGTCCGCCTAAGCGATGTTACGAAACAATATTTCCCAGTAATGTTAATACGAGGTCTTCGAGTAACATTACTTTAACATGACGATTAATGTTGAAGTATAGCTCTTCCGTAACATTTCTCATATGTTAAAGAGAAATATCGATACAGTGTGGCAATTAAATGTTTCTATAAATATATCTACGCTAATGTTTCTATTAGGATCTTTCATTTACTCCAAAAGTTCTTGCTGCATTATATAAGAAACATGATTATTGAGGTTTATCGAGAGGTTATATTAATTAATATAAAACGGAATCTCAATCAGTCTTATTGAAATTCAATGTTAATATTATGATTTCATGTTACCCTCGATAGATCGGGCCCCTCTGTTTATACGAATTTATCTTCACTTACTAAAATTACATTATTAACATTAAACATTAATGCCAGAGAAATATAATGGATAAGACATTTTTTTAATATAACATTATAAGTCTTTTTTTGTAGTTATTTTTGCAGATACATTAAAATGGTCAATCATATATCATATAGTTCTATGTAAAAACTAAATAGTAATACTATGAATAATATTATAAATAGCTATTAAGTAAACGAAATACATTAATAAATACTTTAAAAAGTAAAATGCTGCTTACAGAAGACAATAAAGGCATTTATTGATTAATAAAAAAGTACATTAAATTCCATTTTAATAAACTTCAGTATTGGAAACAGATTATGGGGTACATAAATTAACATGAATAGAATCTAACAAAAACTCACAACACATAGAAAAAACGCCCGAATGCATTTTATTCCTTTGAACATTTTGCTGTTTTCTATCAAATCTTTGTTTTGCATAACGAGACCATTCCATGACAGTTATTTCGTATTCTGTATCTGTGAGTACAATATTTCTTCTAATCTCTCTGAAATTAAAAAAAAAAAAAGACCGTCAAAATAGAGATCAGAAAAACTATTTATTATATGAAATTGAGGATAAGCTGCATATTTTATATATAACACTGTTTATAATTATTGTAAAATTTGTATTTGATCAAGAATTACTATCAATTCTAAGAATGACATTACGTGACATTGCTCATCCTTATAGCACAACAGGTAGGTTTTACTATAACATATATAGATTATGATATACATAATACATATCAATCTGTCTTTAAAGATCTTCGATGAATTTGAAAGGATCGACATACCTATTTTAGCATTATAATTAAAGCTTACCTGATAATGTTGATTCATTATTGACGGGAATTTTTTCTCATCAAAATAATTGCGACGCACAATCCCAAGATGGTCCTATCCACGCCCTGTCCAGTCACGGTTACCGTATATTGTGAAAGAGGGGGTTCACAGGTTCACGCCAACTCGTGTATGCGCGGTACGAAAAAACTTGTGATGGCAAGCGATACTAACTTTTACAAGTGCGCAGTGCGCAACCACAACCCCACTAACATGATTATTATAGGCTACAAAAAATGTTAAAAAATTTCATCGCCATTATTTACTTTATAGAGAAAATTTGCTCCATTAGTTTTGTGTTTTCAAAATTCTAAATTTGCAGAAACATATATACGTACCTATCTTATACTTTATAAAATGTAAATTTTGTAAATATGGCAATCTTACAACTAAATATTACCTCAACATTTCTGACAAACAAAGTCTTTGTTTTTACAACATTGTTTTAAAATATTTTTTCCTGATTACATTGAAATGTTACTGTAATGGCCTGCAATATTTCTATCATTATTTAATGTTGCTGCAAAATTTCAGTAACAAGTTTTTGTTTAACATCACTGTCTAGTAAATAATGTAATACTACTGGAATATCTGCAACATTACTTGCCAAGTGGGAAGCCATAAACTACACTGTTGAAAATATTACGGTGTTGGAGTTAATTTTGCGCTAGTCAAATATTTTAGTGTTGATTTTTCCAAACTTTGCCAGACGAGTTGACTACGCGTATTTAATAGAACAGAAATTACTAGAATTTTGTGTGAATTCTTTGTTCAGATATGAGGATTGACTATTTTTCTAGACATTCAGAAGCGTCAACCAATCAGAATTTTTCCCTCGGATAGAAATATAGAAACCCCACCTATTCTAATACAGTATTGCATTATACGCACCACCTGCATTGCACGTGTATCTGTTTTCGTGTTTGATTCTCCGTATTAACATATCCAAACAAACCACCAAATGTGACTGACTTGCAAAGTGTAACCTCGTGTTATTAAACGTTAATTCCAGTGGGCATAAAAAATTTCAACATCTTAAAGATGTATTGGGAACATCTATTTACGCAATTAGTTTAGACTTGAATCAAATAGCATAAACATTCACTTAATTTTATAATGGTTCTCAAAAAATCATTTTAAAATTGGTACGTTTAGTTGAAATCAAAGCTTGTGAATGAGTGGTTTTGCATATTTATAATTGAGAAAACGTCTTAAAGAGAGAATATTATAGTACTAAGAAATAGGAGTTGCATATTAAAAAGACGTTGTGTTTAGAAATGGTGTTAAAACCCATTAGATCGCATTCATTTAGTTAAACAGCTAGTAAATTTGTCTAGTCTAGATCAAATAAAATGTGACTAGAAATATTTTATAATTCCACGTGTCAGTTGGACAAAATAACCCCTTAGCAATAGACAATACTTGACTATCTTTGCTCGTCAAATTTAAACTTCTATAGTTCTCGACAAAATAACACGAAAAGAGTGTGGACCTCTCCTGACTATTAAATTAGTCAAAAAAGTGTTAAAATTTTCAACAGCGTACAGTTTTGCGAGTATGAATACGGTTTGTGGGCCGAGGCAGTAACTGAGGCTCACAAGTACGAATACTCGCAAAAGAGTTTCTGGCGGTGTGATACACAATATTTTTTGGGCCGACAAATCTTAATTCTCAGTGCGGATAGAATATTAGGATATTGTAGGGTATAATAACGGCATATTTGGATTTAGAAGTCATACCACTTATATTTGTATTGTTAATAATAATAATAATAAAAACATATGTTGCAACAAGAAAAATCTTCTTGGAGATTGAAAATTTCTTACAAAAACATTTCAATTACAATATGATGAATTTTAGAATGCTACAATACTGTACCAACCTTCCACCAGTACCCATGCAAGGTATTGTTTCGATTAACGAATCCAGAAGAATTATCATGAGACTGGCTAAGCCCGTGGTAGACTTGATGGTTCTTTACGAGAAAGCAGTGGTTCGCCTGAAAGATCATGAAGAAGATCTCGAGGAAAGCAGAGACAACATAGACGATCTAAAATCCAAACTGTACGTCCCAGAAATGGAAACTTATCTCAAAGAGGTAATTGTGTGATGATTCTATTGATGAATGACATAAATTTTTAACAGCATCCCTTTTTTTGTTAGAAAGTCATTGTAACGGATACTCACAAATCGCACGACTTCGGCATCGAAATAGGTTTTACGATTCGAAAACCTTATATCAGTAATATAGATTTAAATTACGCATACGCTGACAGGAATGATGGCCACGTAGAACAGATATTCGCGTCTAGGGAAAAGATCGTAAGAGACCCAAAAATAGACGATTTACTACAGAAAGAAGAAGACACAGCCAACTCCTTGAAGATGGCTATCGAGAGACTGGAAACTCAGATTGACGAATACAAAAACGAAGCTAAAATCGTACTTGGGATCGTTGCCAAGTTCATAGTGTTCCTGAAAGAGAACGCCATGATATCTAGTGTTGATCCTTTCGAGAATTATCTGCGCGATAGTGTAGAAGAGTGAGTAACATATGCGACTCCACCACCTCAATGTTCTTTAGTGATTATTTTCAAATTTTGCAGGGAAACTGTTGGAGGTGGTGAGGCTAAACTGATCCGAAGCTTACAGCAACTGCTAAATCGGTATAAAGTGAAGAAGAAGGCCACTTCAGACGTGTTCCCCGAAGATATCAGGGACGCCATGTTCGAATTGATAAATTTGAAAAACACCGGACGAATCTTCAAACAAATCATGGATAAGAAATACATCTTCAATGACCAACCCCAGATAACTTTCGATAGCCGTTAAACTATAAGTTGGTGTAATTTTCATCAAACAATCCCACAGAAGATCGATAAATTGGTAGAGACACACGCTGACTATTTGAATTAATGTTTGATAATAAATAAATAAATAAAATATGCATGGAAAAAAAAAGTCTGTTATTTTAACTCGAATATTTATTTATCGCGAGAAGAATTAATTGATACATAAAATTCACGTTTACAACTGTCAAAGATAATTTATTTGAATTTATGTTCACAATAGTCTAGAACACTTTTTTAACGAGGTTTGAATACTTTTTTTCCCAACCAGTTCCATTTTAAGAGGGGCTATAAAAAGTCATTAATCACCCACACAGCATTTTGTCTACCGTACCTACACTGTTGAAAATTTTAACACTTTTTTGACTAATTTAATAGTCAGGAGAGGTCCACACTCTTTTCGTGTTATTTTGTCGAGAACTATAGAAGTTTAAATTTGACGAACAAAGATAGTCAAGTATTGTCTATTGCTAAGGGGTTATTTTGTCCAACTAACACGTGGAATTATGATATACTTCTAGTCACATTTTATTTGATCTAGACTAGACAAATTTACTAGCTGTTTAACTAAATGAATGCGATTTATTGGGTGTTTTAACACCATTTTCTAAACACAACGTCTTTTTAATATGCAACTCCTATTTCTTAGTGCTATAATATTCTCTCTTCAAGACGTTTTCTCAATTATAAATATGCAAAACCACTCATTCACAAGTTTTGGTTTCAACTAAACGTACCAATTTTAAAATGATTTTTTGAGAACCATTATAAAATTAAGTGAATGTTTATGCAAGTCTAAACTAATTGCGTAAATAGATGTTCCCAATACATCTTTAAGATGCTGAAATTTTTTATGCCCACTGGAATTAACGTTTAATAACACGAGGTTACACTTCGCAAGTCAGTCACATTTGGTGGTTTGTTTGGATATGTTAATACGGAGAATCAAACACGAAAAACAGATACACGTGCAATACAGGTGGTGCGTATAATGCAATACTGTATTAGAATAGGTGGGGTTTCTATATTTCTATCCGAGGGAAAAATTCTGATTGGTTGACGCTTCTGAATGTCTAGAAAAATTGTCAATCCTCATATCTGAATAAAGAATTCACACGAAATTCTAGTCATTTCTGTTCTATTAAATACGCGTAGTCAACTCGTCTGGCAAAGTTTGTAAAAATCAACACTAAAATATTTGACTAGCGCAAAATTAACGCCAACACCGTAATATTTTCAACAGTGTACTGTTATGGAATGTGTACGTGATATTATTTAAGTGTAATATATTTTAAAACTAATTTGATATGATAAGAAAAGGATATAATATGGAGCAGCAAATAGCCAGACAATGTCAGGTGATGTAGGAAATATCTACATTTGGCAAAACGTAATTGTTATTGAATAAGCGAACTCACGTAACTTACCTGTGATAATAATAACTTTATTTATGTCGTATTTACACAGGTTCACATTTCGAACTTTATTATTAAATAAAACCACTTTGATGTACACTTAAATGTTTTCATTATACTATGTGATTCAAAATGATTGTCGAAGAAAAAAAAACTTGTCCGAAAAAAAATATCTATACTTATTACCGATTTAATGAGCGAAGTTAGCTACATACAATTTCATACATAAAATGAATTTTCTTGACATTTAGCGACATTGGCGTGCGTGTTGTAGTATCTTTCGATATTTATCTATAATTTTTTTCAAATCGTTTATATTTACATCTAATATCACCAACAATAGTAATTCTGAATACTGTAAGAAAATAAGGGAATTTATCTGTGGTAATTAGCTACAACAAACAGGAAAATCAATATTAACATTGAGTGAAATGTTTATTACATTTTATAATTTATATGCTTATTCATACACTTCAGCGCAATGAGCTGTCAAAAAAGTTACATTTTCATCCTATAAAGTTTCTACGGTACAGGAATTATTACCATTAGATCACGATAGGCGATTGGAATATTGTCATTGGTTTAATAACAATTTAAGGGACGATGATTGCTAAACAAATCATTTTCTCGGATGAAGCCTGGTTTATCTAACAGACTATATCAATTTACAAAACTATTGTATCTGTCTGCAGAAAATCCACACGAATTTCGAGAAACGCAATTGCATCGCGTAAAAGTTGGAGTTTGGTTAGCTATGTCCAGGCAACGAATAATAGGGCCAATTTTCTTCGAGAAAACTGTAACAGCCCAAGGTTACCAAAGATGTTGGAATGTTTATTGCAGAATTACAAGAAATGAGCTTGAAGCAGGTTATTTTCAGCACGATAATGCTCCACGCACATACTGCTCGACAAACCTGCAATATCTTGAACAGTTTTTTGCTGACAGGTTCGTTAGAGCACAAAGATGGCACCAAGATCGCCTGATCTAACCCATTAGATTACTTCATGTTCGGCTAATCTAAAAATAGGATCTATAGAAACCGCATGCATACCATAGAAGAACGAGAGATGCAGTTTTGTCACTTAATAATTATACTAATTGTATGTTATAATTAAAGTAATAAATAAATTTAGTTAAACACCAGTTAGTACTGAATTGTAAAATCATAATTTAGTAAAGTTAAATTAATTAATTTCATTTTTACAAGAGAAACACCAATCCGTAGTCGTTTATATATGCGAGTTTAAATATAGGTTACGTTTTCCTTATTTATGACAGATCCGTTTACTTTCTTATGTTCCAACACTGATTTAGTTCGAACCTTCATTACAAACACGCGGCATATACCTACACCCTGTTACTTATCTATAGGAGCGGAATTAACAATCATTCTGAATCTCTGTGTACATGAGAGATTGATCACTATCGAGGTACAACACTAGCTTGCCTACAACATCCTGAAACTGGCTATTTATTAAACATCCAAATCGAAGGAGAGGACATTTTGGCAACAGTCTTCCATACCGTCTCCCCGCGTACTGAGATAAAGGGGGTGACTAGCTATTCGTTATTTTTTTTTTATGCTAGCGTGTTTCAAGCGGAAATTCTCGCCCTTAACTAATAAATATAGATGACACAGGGATGTTGAAAATTCGATTTTTACTAATTTAATTAATGTATCATTTTTGAAATTTATTTTTTTATACCGGGACGAAGCAAACTGGTATTTTGTAGCAGCTAACAACGGTTAGCAAGTTATAGCAGCTACGGAATATCAAAAGAAGCTGCTACTTTTTGTAACTCAAAGATTTAATTCAGTAAAATGAATTAGAACTAATGAACTAGATCTGTAAAGTGAAACTTCCCCTCTGTAGAGTCAAAACTTTTTTAACTGTTTCTAGTTCCCATCGGGAATTTTTAGAATCTTTTCTAAAACGCACAGTTTTATTTTATTTTAGAAAATAAACAATGATTAGTATTTAAAACCACGCTTTTATTGGTATCTATAATCTTTTCCCAGAATTGCAATACAAAAACCTACTATCCTTCGTTCCCATTTTCCAAGGGCAATCTTTTATCGTCAAATATAAATTTCTTCTTATAGAAGAACTTGAAACTATCTCCAGAATGTTTCAAATTCAATAGCTTCTCCATATGCTTTCTAACCTCGTTTGGAGAAACGGCGTACGTGTAATCCCTTTTCACTTGATACCGCACCAACAGTGAATTTAGTGTTTCCACTAAATCCGGATCTTCATTCGCTGCTTTTTCTCTTAAAATAAAAATAATATAAAAGAAACAACATTATTATTATTATAATTATTATTATTATTTTAATGATATACCAAAGAAAAAAGAAATCCAACTTACTCTTCCAACGCATTCTTAAGATACGCTTCTAAGGGATCCGCTTTCCGAAGATGATAGCGTTTTCTTTGAGGAATTTAGTAAAGACTGCGGCAGCTGCAAGAATCACTCTTGCTTCCTGCTTGTATTCCTTCGCTAGTTCTCGCATGGCTTCTACTTGCTTTTTCACGACTTCTTTTGCGCTGGTTTCGTCTTTCAGTGAAGCCGAAATACGGGGATCTTCAACTAATGTTTCTATAGCAACCACGTGGTTTTCGGTTCGTTCATCTTTCGAATATTTATAGCCAAGTTTTACCGTTACGAATGGTGGTAGAATGGAGAAGGAAACTCCAGCGTTGAAAGTTTGTTTGGTTTCGGTGTATATAGATTTCTTAAATTAAAAGTAATTAATTTAAAATATCTCCATATCAGTAAAATTGTCTATTATCTCACAATATCCAATATGATCGATTATATTTACCCTCTACCAAGTCATAATGTTAAAACAAAATATATAATACAAAAATCCGTATTCATACTTTTTTGGCACTTTAAATAAATGAGGTTGAAGAAACGTAAAAAATAGTCGGTAAATTTAATAAATCTGGTATGGAATGGTATTCTACCCAGGATTCTTCTCAGGAAATTAATTTATAGATAAATCTCGACGATTATTCAGGTGAAAGCTATGGATTTATATAATTCAGGTGATCTATCGATACTTTTTCGGTAAACGTCTTGCGGAACTTTGATATTTCTGAGTGTGTAAACATTAAAAATTCCTAAACTAACTCAAATAATGGCGGTTCATATAAACTTAACCCTAAAATTAACGTATCGTGAACATAAATTACAAAAATCTAATTTACTGGATAACAATGAATTGAAACTAATTAATTATTTTCTTTTTTAGGTGGCACATACTTGATGAAATGGATTGAATGCGAATATGGATAGCTCTAACTACAGGTGGGCTGGTAAATCTCTGCGTCAGGCTGGACGTTCGGTTCCAGAGCCTCCAATAACGAGAGCTTGCAATAGTGGAATGGTATTCTACCCAGGATTCTTCTCAGGAAATTAATTTATAGATAAATCTCGACGATTATTCAGGATTTATATAATTCAGGTGATCTATGGATACTTTTTAGGTAAACGCCTTGTGGAACTTTGATATTTCTGAGTGCGTAAACATTAAAAATTCCTAAACTAACTCAAATAATGGCGATTTATATAACTTAACCCAAAATTAACGATATCGTGACATAAATTACAAAAATTAATTTACTGGTTAACATTGAATTAAACTATTAATTATTTTCTTTTTTAGATGGCACATACTTGATGAAATGGATTGGATGCGAATATGTACAGCTTTAAGTAAAGGTGCGCAGGTAAATCTCTGCGTCAGGGTGGACGTTCGGTTCCAAGGCCTCCAATAACGAGCGCTTTCAATCATAGAATGGTATTCTACCCAGGATTCTTCTCAGGAAATTAATTTATAGATAAATCTCGACGATTATTCAGGTGAAAGCTATGGATTTATATAATTCAGGTGATCTATCGATACTTTTTCGGTAAACGCTTGCGGAATTTGATATTTCTGAGTGTATAAACATTAAAAATCCTAACTAACTCAAATAATGGCGGTTCATATAAACTTAACCCTAAAATTAACGTATCGTGAACATAAATTACAAAAATCTAATTTACTGGATAACAATGAATTGAAACTAATTAATTATTTTCTTTTTTAGGTGGCACATACTTGATGAAATGGATTGAATGCGAATATGGATAGCTCTAACTACAGGTGGGCTGGTAAATCTCTGCGTCAGGCTGGACGTTCGGTTCCAGAGCCTCCAATAACGAGAGCTTGCAATAGTGGAATGGTATTCTACCCAGGATTCTTCTCAGGAAATTAATTTATAGATAAATCTCGACGATTATTCAGGATTTATATAATTCAGGTGATCTATGGATACTTTTTAGGTAAACGCCTTGTGGAACTTTGATATTTCTGAGTGCGTAAACATTAAAAATTCCTAAACTAACTCAATTAATGGCGATTTATATAAACTTAACCCCAAAATTAACGTATCGTGAACATAAATTACAAAAATCTAATTTACTGGTTAACATTGAATTGAAACTAATTAATTATTTTCTTTTTTAGATGGCACATACTTGATGAAATGGATTGGATGCGAATATGTACAGCTTTAAGTAAAGGTGCGCAGGTAAATCTCTGCGTCAGGGTGGACGTTCGGTTCCAAGGCCTCCAATAACGAGCGCTTTCAATCATAGAATGGTATTCTACCCAGGATTCTTCTCAGGAAATTAATTTATAGATAAATCTCGACGATTATTCAGGTGAAAGCTATGGATTTATATAATTCAGGTGATCTATCGATACTTTTTAGGTAAACGCCTTGTGGAACTTTGATATTTCTGAGTGCGTAAACATTAAAAATTCCTAAACTAACTCAAATAATGGCGGTTTATATAAACTTAATCCCAAAATTAACGTATCGTGAACATAAATTACCAAAATCTAATTTACTGGTTAACATTGAATTGAAACTAATTAATTATTTTCTTTTTTAGGTGGCACATACTTGATGAAATGGATTGAATGCGAATATGGATAGCTCTAACTACAGATGGGTAGGTAAATCTCTGCGTCAGGTTAGACGTTCAGTTCCGAGGCCTCCAATAACGAGGGCTTCCGATCATGGAATGGTATTCTATCCAGGATTCTTCTCAGGAAATTAATTTATAGATAAATCTCGACGATTATTCAGGTGAAAGGTGCGGATTTATATAATTCAGGTGATCTATCGATACTTTTTAGGTAAACACTTTGCGGAACTTTGATATTTCTGAGTGTGTGTGGCGTAAAATTTGTTATAGGAGTTCACTAACGACTGTCGTCTTTCGTGGCCACAGGCAGAATCATAGGTAATAAATATGTTATATAGACAGAGATGGCAATGTTAACAGTAATTTTGTTAGCTAGTAACCATATAGCGTTAGTACTGTCGAACTAAAAGTTACGGGAAATTTGACCTACAGACCACTTTCGAAATTTTTTGATATATGCATATAAAGGTGGAAGTAAAAATACGTTGAAGTTGCACAAATTACAATTTTGCTCAATTAGTCGTCTTTATTTACACTTACTAGAGCACGTAGAGTCGTTATCCATCAAAAAGCATGATAAGCACTAGATAGCAGGAGACAATTAAACAAACGTAAAGAGGTTTTAGTTTTTATAACAGAAGCAATAAGTCTTCAAATAATAATTGTCAATTTTCTATATTTATATGAATTGTCAACAACTGTGGTTACTTTCTTAGTTACCCTACATGGTTACCTTAATTATCATGATTCAATCGCCAAAGAGAAAATTCTATAAACTAACAAAAGTGGTGTGACGGACGTGACTACGGTTTTGCTATATAACATTAATAGGCCTGGGTAGAATGAATGATTTAAACTAAAAGTACCAGTAATCTGTCTTCGATTGTTATCGCTGTCAGGTAAACCAACATTGAATTCAAATAAATAACCAGTAAGTGACATTAAGATACCGTTATTTACTCTGGTTTGAAGGGAATACAGCAAATGTTAGGCAAACCGAATATGCACTTTAACTTACAATTACTTTTTTATTTGGCCTTGAAACATGTTTTAAATGACTCTAAATTACATTCCATACACCTATTTCCATAGCAATATATAATCAATAATTCCTTCTACCTCAATCAAGGTGTAGGAATTATCAACTTAAATTTAAAATAAGAAAAAAATCTATGATCATCTAGAACATATGTGGGCAACAACCGGCCCGCTGTAAGATTTGATCCGGCCCAAAATGTTTCGACATTTTGAAAAACCCAAAATAAAAAAGATACACTCCGAATGAGGAAGATCGAGTGATATGGGGCTTGTCGCTTGCTCCTGCGGAATCAAGTGAGCGAGCAAGCCGAGTGGCGGCGATCATCAAAGAGTGAGGCGGCAAACATCAAAGCCTTTGATGTTTACCGCCTCACTCTTGGCGGCGCAACAAAAGATTATAGCTTCTCAAATGTTCTACACTAGACGATTCTAGATCATTCCTTCATTTTCCCTATATAAGCGGGTGGATGGCCCGAACATTATTTCAGTTCTATTTGAGCTACCAAGGTGGTAACTTCGACAAGCGATATCCTAGCGAACCGCTAGTGCCGTCAATTTGCTTTGGCTGGTTTTGAATCATTTTCCATAGCATTAGACGAGAGCACCGATTTGTCTGACACAGCTCAACTGGCTATATTTATTCGAGGTGTTGATAAAGAGTTCACTTGTTACTGAGGAAATTGCTTGCTTTACAGCCGCTAAAAGGAACCACCACAGGAGAGGACATTTTTAATGAAGTTGAAAAGGTATTCAAAGTTTTTGGTTTGATGGTTTGAAATTAGTTGGTGAATGGCACAGATGGTGCGCCTTCTATGGTCGGCTTACGTAAAGTTTCATCGGAATTTTGTATGAAAAAGCAACTGAATTAAATGTGCAAAAAATGATTTGATAGTTCTTCATTGCATTATCCACCAACAGAACTTGTGTTCTAAGTCCATTCGACTCCAGAATGTTATGAATGTGGTAGTAAAAGCCATCAATTTTATTCGATCCCGAGGGCTTAATCATCGTCAATTCAAGGTTTTTGGATGAAATATCAGCCGAATATGACGACGTAACATATTATTGTGAAGTCAGATAGTTAAGCAAAGGAAAAATGCTGAAACGGTTTTACAAGCTTAGAAATGAGATAGCAGATTTTATGCCATAATAAAAGATAAACCACTATCTAAATTGAGTGACCCAAAATGGATATGTGACTTAGCATTTCTGGTCGACCTTACAGGCCATTTGAATGATTTAAATTTGAAACTTCAAAAACAAGGACAATTAGTAAATGATTTGTACAGCCATTTGAAAGCGTTTCAAAACAAAATCCGCTTGTGGGAGGCACAGTTGCTGTCTGGTAACAGTTACCATTTCACCACGCTCTCTGCGTATGAAAATACTGCTTATGCTCAATATGCTGAAGAACTCAAGTTACTGTCGGAACAATTTTTGAACAGATTTAGCGATTTTAAAAACATGGAAGATAGTTTCAATGTATTAGCTACTCCAACAAAAAGTAATGTACAAAGTGCTCCAATATACTTGCAAATGGAGTTGATCGAGCTTCAAAAAAACTCACTCCTAAAATCTAAATTTGAAGACGTGGAGTTGTGCGATTTCTACAAAAAAAAAATACCTCGAAGAAGACCATTTTTCGGAGCTTAGAAAATTCGCAAGAAGATTTATTTGTGCGTTTGGCAGTACATACTTATCAATGCGAACAGTTCTTTACAATGATGAAAGTTAATAAATCAAAACATCGTACAAGGCTGACTGACGATAATTTGGAAAATTCTTTACGTCTTTGTATCAGTGGAATTCATTCAAACATCGATGGATTAGTATCCCAAATTCAAGCTCAAGGGTCTCATTGATTTCGTTGTCGCTATTTAACTTTCGTAGTTTGTAATAATTCCAAATTTCACGATTTAATTATAATGTTGTACCTATTTTTTTCATTTCATTTTCTTATTTTAATAAATTGCATGTAATAAGCTTTATTCATGTCTGATATTATCGCTAAAATTATGAAACACTTCTAAAATGCACTACTTTAAATACGGCCCACGAACGTATTTGCACACTAAAGTTTGGCCCACAACATGTCAAAGGTTGCCCATACTTGATCTAGAATCTAGATAGTAGTAATATTTGACCATATAGTACTTACCTTCCCAACGATGTATTTTATCGTTGGTATGTACAACATCTTCCTCAAATCGTCAATATTGTATTTAACTTGATTCAATTTCTTTTCATGCTTAGCTAAAACCACCAGCGTTTTCTCTTGTAATATCATCAACTCCACCACCGGTTTGGCTAACCTACCAACTATTCGCCTGGATTCATTGACAGACACGATACCTTGCATGGGTACAGGAGGTAGGGTCAATACATAATTAGCCAATCTAATATAGAAATTACGCATAATTTCGCAAAACTCCAATTTTTTTAACCTTTACCTTTTACAAACATTTGCAGATTTGTTCCAACTGCTTTTGTACATACGAAAATCGTCCTCTGACACTGGGATACCTTTCGTTTTGGCCGCCAAATACCTAAACGACTCATTATCGACGCAAAATATATTCCTCGAATCCAAGGGAATTTTATTCTCCACTTCGTCCTTCTGTATCTCATCTAAAATTACGCGCAACGGTTGCAAGGTGTCGCCAGGTGTGTAGAAGCTCGACCTAGCGTTGGTGAACAGAAATACGATATTAGGACGCACCTCCTTGTTTAATCTGAACAATATGTGCTTGATGCAGTAATTGAAAGGACGCTCAATCTGGAATTGTTTGGTTTTAATAGTATGCAGATGCAGTTAAGGTATTCTAATTCCCCGATGAATGTTAGTAAATCTTCTGTGTTCCTCTCGTCGTATTCCATCCCTCTAGTATCTCCTATTCCAGGCGTATCTATTATCCGTAAAATCTTATTGGTGTCTTTTAATTCGAAGAGATAACTCCGAGGTTGTTGCGTCGAAGACACTCCAGATGTTTGAGTTTCGTTAGAACTCGTTCCGAAAGCAATTACCGTTTCTTTCAGTTCGTTGTCCAATAAAGTAAATTTGGACGGTATAAGATATAGCAATTTGTGCTTGATTGCTTCTTCTAGACTTGGATACGTGGAGTAATTAAGCAAAGCGTTAATGAAGGTCGATTTTCCCACTCCGGTTTCACCCAAAAGCAAAACGTTTAACATCTCCTTTTTACTGTCCATTTCAAAGAGAAAATAACCTCACAACTATGATATGGAACATAAATGATGTTATTATAAAATTTTCAGAGCAATTTATTACCTTAAAGCGTGTAAATGTGGTTAACCACGAGCATATTGTGGAGGAAATGTACGATAAATGAAAGAAAACATATTTTTCTGTTTTTTGAATTTTTGCGGTAAACCAATTTAAACAAATAAGATCAAGCAAGAACGGAAAAAGCTACCGTTTGATTAAAATACCAACCACGAAAATGTTTATTTATTTATTACTTTCGCTTTTTGATAAAATTATTTTTAATAAAGTATGAAATTCATATCCAAACTTTAGATTGCCACTAAACAAAATTCGGTAACAGAAATGTTTCAGACATCAACATTGTTAACTGTTGAAACTTCAAGTGCACTTCAACTTGTAGAAACGTTTTTGTTTATCGTACAGAGCATGCGATATGTACTTACGCCCTCAGAAGCGTCTCAAAAGAAACCTTTCGTTTAAATACACAGAGATTCAAAATGATTGTCAATTCCGCTCCTATAGATACTAACAGGGTGTAGGTATATGCCGCGTGTTTGTAATGAAGGTTTGAACTAAGTCAGTGTTGGAACATAAGAAAGTAAACGGATCTGTCATAAATAAGGAAAACGTAACCTATATTTGAACTCGCATTATATAAACGACTATGGATTGGTGTTTCTGCTTGTAAAAATGAAATGTAATTAATTAACTTTACTAAATTATGATTTACAATTCAGTATAACTGGTGTTTAACTAAATTATTTATTAATTTAAATTATAATATACAATAGTATAATTATTAAGTGACAAAACTGCATCTCTCAGTTTCTTCTATGGTATGCATGCGTTTTCTATAGATCCTATTTTTTAAATAGCCGAACATGAAGTAATCTTATGGGTTAGATCAGGCGATCTTGGTGGCCATTTTGTGCTCTAAGAAACTGTAGCAAAAACTGTTGAAGATATTGGCAGGTTTGTCGAGCAGTATGTGCTGGAGCATTATCGTGCTGAAAATACCCTGCATCAGCTCATTTTCTTGTAACTCTGCAATAAACAATTCCAACATCTGTTGGTAAAGTTGGGCTGTTACAGTTTCTCGAAGAAAATTGGCACTATTATTCGTTGCCTGGACATAGCTAACCAAACTCAACTTTTACGGGATGCAATTGCGTTTCTCGAAATTGTGTGGATTTTCTGCAGACCAGATACAATAGTTTTGTGAATTGATATAGTCTGTTAGATAAAACAGACTTCATCCGAGAAAAATGATTTGTTTAGCAAGTCATCGTCCCTTAAATTGTTATTAAGTCAATGACAATATTCCAATCGCCTATCGTGATCTAATGGTAATAATTCCTGTACAATAGAAACTTTATAGGGATGAAAATGTAACTTTCTTTTGACAGCTCGTTGCGCTGAAGTGTATGATAAGCCTATAAAATTATAAAATGTAATAAACTATTTCACTTAATGTTAATATTGATTTTTACCTGTTTGTTGAGCTATTACACAGATAAATTCCCTATTTTTCTTACAGTATTCCGAATCATATTGTTGGTGATTTAGATGTAAATATAAACTATTTGAAAAATTATAAGATAAATAATCGAAAGATACTACAACACGAACGCCAATGTCGCTAAAATGTCAAGAAAATTATTAATGTATAAATTGTATGTAGCTAACTTCGCTCATTAAATTGGTAATAAGTATAGATAAATTTTTCTGGAAAACAGTTTTTTTTCTTACGACAATCATTTTGAATCACATGGTACATTCCAGAAACATAACTGTAAACATTTAAAAAACGTTTTTTAAACGTAATTATTTCTGTACCATAGAGATAAAGTGTCGTAAGCTCATGTTTGCCTATTATAAAGTCTAATATACTATTTTCTGTAATTGCAGATTAAGAAAATCGTATACACTTTATATTGGAGAAAAATGGGCTTACGGCACTTTACCTCTGTGGTACACAATTGCAAGCAGTTATAGGTGTAAGTCATACAAACAGTAACTGAATTGTATTAAAACGTCTTTATTAATTTTTTTTTGTTACAATTTATTTTGCCGCGCTGCACTATCTGGTATGCCTAGACCATATTTTTATGATATCTTCATAAATAAATGCTAAAAATCTAAAAAAAAAAAAACAAATAAAAGATTAATAACTTTTATACATAAAATTTGTCGTATATGTTTAGAATCACTCTGTATTCTGCAATATTTTGCTTTCGCTAAGCTCCAGTAGTTCGACATGTACGGGCATGTTTCAAAGAAAAACATTGCTTATAATTAAATAATAATAAAAATATTAACTTAATAATTATACTAATTGTATGTTATAATTTAAATAATAAATAAATTAGTTAAACACCAGTTAGTACTGAATTTGTAAAAACTATAATTTTAGTAAAGTTAAAATTAATTACATTTCATTTACAAGCAGAAAACACCAATCCATAGTCGTTTATATAATGCGAGTTCAAATATAGGTTACGTTTCCTTATTTATGACAGATCCGTTTACTTTCTTATTTCAACCTGACTTAGTTTCAAACCTTCATTACAACACGCGGCATATTCGCTACACCTCTTAATATCATAGGAGGGATTTGACAATCATTTTGAATCTCTGTGTATGTTGCAAATTTTACGCCTGAGAATTTTTTTTGTTGTGTTTCATATACGTCTCTTGTTTATTGGGGAGTTAATGAATATAATTTGAAATTTCAATAATAGATGTGTTTTAAGTTAATTTCTTAAGGGGGCGTACAAACATAAAAAATTTCGTTTCTGTCAAAGAGGTGCGAGATTAACAAGCTTTTAAAATGTAGATGGCGCGGCCTGTTTCAAAATTGTTGGGCGAAAAATAATATATACATTCGTATATTTGTGTAAACCAGGGGATGTATCAGTGGTCAAGTCGAGAGAATCACGAGTCGGGTGCTATTTTTGTGTATATGAGAGAGAAAGTCCCTTTTTAGAGGGCAGCTAGAGGAAAAAAGTTTTGTTTTAGAGAGAATTATTACATGAATGAATATTACTATTATTATTATTAAATCAATAGAAATTAAAAAAAAACTTTATTTTTATTGTTTCTTTTTTGTATCGGTACACTTATTTCAATTTATTAAAAAAAGTTGATAAATTTGTATTTGCCGCCTAAAAAGCAGGAAATTTTCGTGTCGGCGCGGCGCCGGAAATTGCCGATGAATGCAAGGCATATGAAGATAAACAGATAAACCACAGTATGTGGATAAACATAACATAAACGAGCGTGATATGGAATCAGAGTAAAATTATTATTTTTTTGTAAGGAGAATTGAGAGTGCTCGAGACTTATCTGTGCTTGCCTATTTACTAGATTATTTATTTGTTTTATAGAAAAAGCACTGTTGTAGGATATATTGATCAGGATCAACAGGTTGATGAGAATATGTGGCAAATGTCCATGTTGGTCATATTATCTCTGTTACCGAAATGAAATAATTCTAGGAAAAACTTGAAATGAGCCTAGCCGTTCTGAGGATTGTGCTGTTGTGTAAGTCTAATCTAAAAGGCACTTATTGCGAGTACAAACGCATACATCTTTGGGAAAAATAATACATGGAAAGGTGTTAATTATTTCAACAAAATAAGTTAGTTGCGACAATTATTGTTATAGCTATTATTGCTAGAAAAGGTCAATCATTTCATGATATTGACGTGTTTTGTGCAGTGACATAACCTAAAAATCGCATCTTTTAAGAAATAAGAAATTGTAGTCTGCAAAGAAAAATATATATTCCATGTAAATCTGCAGTCATTCAAGATCCATATAGCCAATACTACGATCCTCAAAAAGGCTGAGCTCATCATATTTTTTCCCTATTTTATCTAGGATATTTTCCTCTGGAGAAGATACAATAATTTATATCGCAAGGAATATTGTGGAAATGACAATTGCACAATTACTTTTTTAAATTCAATTTAGTACTTTGGAGAGACATGGTTTGTCGTAAGGATGTAAATAAAATATTAGACAATTAATTGCTAGAGGAGATGGAACACATAGACGGAGGAGATAACTGATAAAAAGGTAGTGGTGGACATAATTGAATAATAGACAAGGCATCATTTGATTATTGATGATCATTAAATAACTGGATTATTGTTTGCCCGTAATTAAGTACCTATTCTTGAATTTAGCAATTTCTGCATTATTATTCTTCTGACATGTATAACTACACTATTATTACTTTCTTTACTATAAAATATTTGTATATACACAGTTTTATTTTTATTTGTACAGTACAATTGCAGCTATGAGGAAAAATAAATACTTTTATAACGAATTACCTTTCAATTGTGAATGATTTTAATAAAGAAATAATTTGGACTAACGCAGGGAATACATAACTGGAATGTAACAATTTATCTTTCAGTTTTTTCCATTTTAATTACAGAAATTTTCGGTATTGTTGTTATTAATGAAAATGCAGTTAACGTAGGCTATCAGCAATGGATTCAATTCACATTAACAAAATTATTTTTTTAAAATTCTGTGGCGCCATCTTCGAATAAAGTGCTACACTTCTATGATGGGCATGAAATCATAAATTTTATAGGATGCTCACTGTTTTACAAAAATGTTTTCCTAAGTTTCTCCCAATGAGTGAATATTTTTCAATTTTTCTTACACATCATTAATATACAAAACGTAAGGATCATAATGACATTCTTCAACGATTTTCTTCTTCACCGTTATTCAATTACAGATCCTTTTGCTATTTCTTTATTATGATTAGTGTGAAATACAGATTTATTTCGTAACTTTAAACATAATTAAATATTCTCATTTTTCAAGAAACTGAGGAAATGAAAAATGCGTTGTCCCGACCACTTTTTGCCCACCCTTAATGAAACCCTTTCTATACAGAGGAGAAACGTCAAATACATATTTATTGTATTTGGTTAAACATATAACACCGATTTTAATAATATTTTTGACATTGATTTGTTTGTCATTTATTTATTGTTTTCATTTAAACAGAATAACAACAACAAGATTAATTATATATTCGCAATCGGTAAACCACAATTTCCGTGCATTTTATTTCTAGTATAAATATCTCTAACAGAAACCATTTCACCACCATTTATCCTCATAGAACGCGTCAAAATATGCCGAAAGAATCCGAAATCGTAAATATACTCCTGTTAGGCGAAACAGGAGTCGGTAAATCGACCTTTATAAACGCGCTAGCGTATTATCTAACCTTACAAAAACCTCACCGAAGCGAGAAATTCAAAATTCCGATATTTGGTGCCGACGAAATTCTCTCTATACGATTCGAATTTGCAAGAGAAGGTTATCGAAGTGGGAAACAGTATAAACGAAAATACAGAACCCGGGGTCTCGTCCACGCGAAACGTACAAAGTTATTTGCTGAAATACGGCGCTACCAAGCTTAGATTAATCGATACCCCAGGTATAGGTGACACGAGGGGTATTCCTTACGACCAGGAAAATACCGAAAAGCTTTTGACGTTCATCGGAGAATTGCATCACATAAATAGTGTTTGCATCCTACTGAAACCGAACAACTCTAGATTCAGCGTCCTCTTTAATTATTGCCTGAATCACGTTCTGCTCCGTCTGGATAAGGATATTCAAAAGAATATCGTCTTTCTCTTCACGAATGCCAGATCTAGTTTTTATACAGCGGGAGATACGTATTTGCCCCTAAAGACGATGCTGAACGAATTAAAGGTGAAGAAGTTATCAATTCCGTTCAATGCTTCCAATGTTTTTTGTGTCGACAATGAATCGTTCCGCTATTTAGCGGCTAAATCAACAGGATTTGCTTTCGATCAAGACGATGTGGAGGAGTTTGAAGATAGTTGGACTAAATCTTCTGAAACATGTAAAAGGTATGATATGTGGGATAAAATAATAATATTCTTTTTAAGTTAGGGCGACTCTTTTATTAAAGGTTGGTAGTACCTGCGCTAACTAAGTTGAAGTGACTAAAATTAGTGGCGGGAAATTTAAATTTGGTTATTAGGGTTGTGGCTTTCTTTCAGCCAATCAAATTATCTCTGACTGACTTGTGATTGCCCCACGAACAAAGCTATAGTTCATTTATTATAGCAGACGAGGTACTGCGTGAGTCAGTTTGCTATGACGTCACGACCGTGTTGCAAATTTTCTGTTCGTCAAAACGTAAACAAACCGTTAGGTTATTTAACTGTCAAACACTTTTGACAGGTGAATAAACAAACTCAAAAATAACATTTACCGTTAATATTAGTGATGATTCTTTTTGAAAATCAGGATTTAAAGTATGTTAATCATGATAGCAATAGAAAAAAATAACAAAAAAGCACAAGTGAGTACAATAAATTTAATCGGGGCCATTATCGCTTAAAGTATTCACAGTAACGATTAGTATGCAAGTTTCTTCTCTATCCAAACCAGTCTCTCTGATTTACTACTTCTAAATTTCGTTTCCAATATGTTACACACCAAGTACGTCAAATTTCCAGACTAATTTAATTCAACCCGCTTTATACAATTGTATGCATCCTCCGATCTGCCATATTTCATCCATCGTTTCGTAACAAACTGCCTTTTCTTTGAGAACAAATAATATCTACCACAACAATGTGTTTCAACCATACAAAAGTATTTTTCTTTAAGAACACTGTCCAAAATGTTTAATGTGTTATGTTAGTCTGAAAAATGTATGCGAAAGAACCACTTCTGTAAACAATATTTGTATATACTCACTGTTTTCGTACTTGTCATAAATTGTGTTTCCAATAGCACATTGACAATAAGTAGAATAATCAATTTTTACAACATTTATTTCGTATGCATTTTCGTTTTGGGTTAGTGGATGTAATTCCTTGTTTACTCATGGATGAAATTTTGCTTATGTTTGCAACATGAATGTTTAGAGCACTCGTTACTCTCTAAAGCGAAATACTGTAAAGAGTATGACATTAAAAATATATAGATTTTATACTCCTCGCACGAAAGTTAACGGGAGTAATGCCCGTTGTTCCCGCGTTCTGCGTCGAAATACACGATTAACGAAACTATTAACTCCTTCGATTGTTTACACAATGGTTTCGGTATGGTTTAGTTGTAATAACTACTTATTTTAAATAAATATATACCAAGTATAAACGCAAATTCCCACACTTTACTGCAATCCAGAATATAACCCTTTGACAGTTGACAGCAATAAACTAAATGTGGGAATACATTGGGAAGATGTGACAAGCATGCAATTTGAAAAGCAGTAGGCACCAACATAGTATCTTTAATTGAACATGAATAAGTTATATGTTAGTCGGTTATTTTAATAATATGATATTGCATGGCCCGAATTTGCAAGTAATGACGTACCTCGTCTGTTACGATAAATGAAGTATATAGATAAAATACTATCCAACCAAAAAACTATAGCACAGGAAGAGCTAATTCAAAAGTTAGAAATTATACTAGGACATATTTATAGAAGTTTTATTAATACATTATTATTTGGGGTTGGTAGTATTGAAATTCTATTATATTGACATTTGCAAATACTTTTTTGGCGCTAAATTTGAAATATTTGACATTATAATCGATAAATTAATATCTTTAACATTCTAGAATGATCGACTATATCTCAACGCTATCTCCAGCACCTATGCGTGGTCTGATCTCAATAAACGAATGCAGACGTTTGATAGGCAGATTAGGAAGAGCGATTATACAACTGCTGGTTTTCCATGAAAAAGCGATTAGTACTTTAACCAATCACGAAATTAAATTGATGGCAAATCAAGACACATTGAGCGATCTACAGTCTCAACTGTATATTCCAGTAACCCGTTATAGGATCACGCAGGTATTTTTTCAGATGTGGTCAATATTTCCGACCTAATCGCATTTAAATTTCCCGCGGTTATTTTTATACTGACTGCAACATAAGGACAAAAATAACTGTAACACAAAATTGCATTACCCTAATAGCCAAATTTAAATTTCCCGCAATTATTCTTATAGTTTCATTGTATTATAGCAGACGAGGTACTACGTGAGTCAGTTTGCTATGACGGCACGACCGGTTGCAAATTTTCTGTTCGTCAAAACGTAAAAAACCGTTAGGTATTTAACTGTCAAACCACTTTGACAGGGAATGAAACAAAACTCTTAAAAATAAATTTACTCTTAATATTAGTGATGATTCTTTTTGAAAATCAAGATTTAAAGTATGTTAATCATGATAGCAGTGGAAAAAAATAACAAAAAGCACAAGTGAGTACAAATAATTTAATCGGACCATTATCGCTTAAAAGTATTCACAGTAACGATTAGTATGCAAGTTCTTCTCTATCCAAACCAGTCTCTCTGATTTACTACTCTAAATTCGTTTCCATATGTTACACACCAAGTACGTCAAATTTCCAGACTAATTTAATTCAATCCGCTTTATATTATTGTATGCATCCTCCGATCTGCCATATCATCCAGCGTTTCGTAACAAACTTCCTTTCTTTGAGAACAAATAATATCTACCACAACAATGTATTTCAACCATACAAAGTATTTTTCTTAAGAACACTGTCCAAAAGTTTAATGTGTTATGTTAGTCTGAAAAATGTATGTGAAAGAACCACTTCTGTAAACAATATTGTATATACTCACTGTTTTTTGTACTTGTCATAAATTGTTTCCAATAGCACATGACAATAAGTAGAATAATCAACTTTACAACATTTATTCGTATACATTTTCGTTTTGTAGTGGATGTAATTCCTTGTTTACTCATGGATGAAATTTTGCTTATGTTTGCAACATGAATTTTAGAGCACTCGTTACTCTCTAAAAACGAAATACTGTAAAGAATATGACATTAAAAATATTATGGATTTTATACTCCTCGCACGAAGAAACGGGATAATGGCTGTTGTCCCGCGTTCTGCGTCGAAATACACGATTAACGAAAAACTATTAACTCCGATTGTTTACACAATGGTTTCGGTATGGTTTAAGTTGTAATAATACTTATTTTAAATAATATATACCAAGTATAAACGCCAAATTCCCACATTTATTCCTAATCCAGAATATAACCTTTGACAGTTGACAGCAATAACTAAATTGTGGGAATACATTGGAAGATGTGACAGCATGCAATTTGAAAAGCAGTAGCACCAATATAGTATCTTTAATTGAACATGAATAAGTTATATGTTAGTTGGTTATTAATAATATGGTATTGCATGGCCCGAATTTGCAAGTAATGACGTACCTCGTCTGTTACGATAAATGAAGTATAGTAACTTCAACGTTGATACATAAAATTCCCCACCATTTTGTATTACATTAATAGTTATTTTAAAGCCTTTACGTTGAATTCATTAAAAATTGTGGCGGGAAATTTAAATTTGGCTATTAGGGTAATTATATAATTTCTTTTTTAAAATAATTTCTAAAGTAAAAATAAACATTCTAGACATCTGGGCATAAAAAATACGATTCTGGCGGCTTCAAAGGTGGCTTTAATGTTTCCAGTTCTTATCCGTTCATATCACTAGATCTCGGATACCAACACACTTGGGTAGACGTAAATTATATTGAAACCACTATAACTCCATACGTCACTTTTGAACAAGATTCCGGATTGCGAAATGCTGTCAGGACCAAATCTGAGGCCTTAAAAATCGCTCAAAAACTCATTCAAGACATGCAGGAATTAAAGCAGAAGTACAAGAAGGAACGTGACGTCATTCTACAAGTCGCCACTCGTTTCACGAAATTTTTGCAGGAAAACGCTATTTTAAATACTGAAGACGTGTTCGAAAATTATTTAGGACGATTGATGAGAGAGTAAGTAAGGAAAATAATGTTATGAAATAATGATTTAATTTGTTTTTATGTGTTTTTATTAGCGAAAGTATCACAGATGGAGATGAGAAACTGGTTGAGGCTGTAGAAAATGTTATCGTGAATTACAGGCAAATTAAAAATGTCACACACCATGTTACTACTGCGGAAATTGAGGAGTCCAAAGAGAAATTATTGAAGCTGAAATTTTCTGGAAGTAATTTCGAGGAATTGCTTGATGATAAACATGTGCAATTCGGGGATAAGGAGATTGAATAAATAAATCAATATTTATTGTATTCAAAATTATATTGAATAAAATTTATTTGTGTTAAATTGTGTTGTGTCTCCGAAAATGTATACAAATAAGATTCAAATGTCCCTCAAAAATGTATTCCAAGTTCTGATTGGTGGCATGGCGGCGTTTGAATAAATTTTGTTAACTCAGTTAACTGTCATGTCACAGTCATGTCATGTGTAAGAATGCGAGTTATTATATATGTGTAAATGTTGTTTTTTCTGCCAACAGTAATGTGTAAATAATGTTTTTTCTTTTCCTAAGAAAGTAATGTAATAATGTTATATTCGTTTTTAATGGTTATTCAAAGGTAAAAGTGAAATTTTCCAAGTTATATGTGTATTTGTGCGCTGACATAACCTAAACAACACATCTATTATGAGATTCAAAAAGATTGTCAATTCCGCTCCTATAGATAGTAGCAGGGTATAGGTATATGCCACGCGTTTGTAATGGAGGTTTGAACTAAGGCAGTGTTACTATACTATTGTTGGTGATATTAAATGTAAACATAAACGGTTTGAAGAAAATTATAAGATAAAAAACGAAGGAAAATTACAACACGAACGCCAATGTCATTAAAGTAGTACGAAAATATGATTTATTGTATGAAATTTGTATGTAGCTAACTTCACTGATTAAATCGGTAATAAGCATAGATAAATTTTTCCGGAAAACAGTTTTTTCCTTACGACAATCATTTTGAATCTCATAGTATAGTTTAACCTAACCTATAACCTTGTTTGAAATTAGAGGTGATTTAAATCAGTCACGCCAACGAGAAGTATTTTGATTGGCTTTCGGAAAACCTTGTTTACACATTTAAAAAGAAAATATTGCGTCAAAAATCGTCATCACGTCATTATTTATTTAAACTGTCAACACCATCTGTAAAGAGTATTCCCAAGATATTATTTATTCTTACATCATTTATTACTTATTTTGACTGTTTCAAGATAAAAGTGGAAGTTATTGTTAGAGCTAATGGGCTGTAATGAGTTAAGAAAACAGCTTCAAGTATTACATTAATTTCACATTTCCCAACAAAATAGTGTACGTGTGAGCATATATCTCTGAAGAAATAAAATAATAGGTACCAGTAATGAATGTCTTTCAGATGTTATAGGCCTCATAAGGGCATTATAGCAAATATATATGTTTGCAACACTTCTTTGGTATTTTTTTCATAGACACTAATATGCTTTCAGAAAAGGTTTCAAATAGTGAACAACATTAATTTTATTAGCGTGGCCATTATGGTATACATAAAGGTTTTTTTTTGTGTTTTACAATAAAAATATTATATATTTAACGGAAAATTTTCTTTTAACATTCAAGTTTTTTTATCTTTATATGTTATTTTTACAAGATTAGATAACTATATCGAGCGTATTCCTCAAAACCCTATATTAAAAATGTTGCTTGTGTCCGGAAATATTTCTAATTGATTTCCATAACAAATTTTAATTGTTCTAATAGATATTTCAGATTCAGAAAGGTT
This sequence comes from Protaetia brevitarsis, assembly GCA_004143645.1. Classification (NCBI taxonomy): domain Eukaryota; kingdom Metazoa; phylum Arthropoda; class Insecta; order Coleoptera; family Scarabaeidae; genus Protaetia; species Protaetia brevitarsis. The sequence goes on along the minus strand of RXPK01000560.1, from coordinate 69,411 downwards.
CATGTTTATGACAGCAGAAAGTAACACACACTAATAAAATTTTGCAGTGTAAAACGGTAGCATTAAAATCGACTAAATTCACTTGAGTCATTTTTTCAAATTAATACGTGCTAATACTCAATATTTAAACTTTCAATTTAAATTAACAGGAGTTGTAAATGGTTTTGACTGTTTTTCCATCAGAGACTTTACTTTTCAGTATAAATGTGGGTAAAACTGCGATATTCAAGTCGATATTTCTTGATGATGAATGATTTTAATAATATTGTCCTACTCATATAGCTGTAGTTTATGCAACTTAAGATACGGAGATTCTCTAAAACCATGAAGTGGACGAAACGAACGATAATTTATATGATTATTATATATTGTACCGAATTACTTCTTAATTTGAAGAAATAAATCAATAATATTTTTTTTACGTATAAATTCATCATTTTAAACATTTTTTATTACCAATCTACACTAGTGACAAATATAACCAACAGATGTCACCGCGTTCTGTCATCGCCAACTTAATACATGGTAATGAGTCATCGGCCATATTTTCTGTTCCATGTTATCTATGTTGTGTTAGTGGCGCTGTCAAAATATTCCCTAATTTTCGAAGAAAATCTCTCACCTCACGCGACAAGCAACACCTTCCGTAAGTAAACATACCCGAGCCATTTTACATCACACAGAGAGCACCCAGTAAATTCCTCCGTACGATAGAAGCGCGTAAAATGTTTTGTTCGGCCTATCGTATCACCATTACATGAATATACGGCGATTATCGTATCTTCGGTGCCCTATTTCGTCCAAAATTAATTCGCCACGGTGTTCGTTTTAGGTGGAATAATGCCACAATAGGGGACCACTCCGAGAAGTGGTTGTTCCTCTGCGATTTTTCAAGGTTATGGAAGATAGGATTAATAGGTGAGTCTCCCTATGATATATGATTATTTTTTATTCACATTTCTTCCACGTTACGTATCTTATCGGGGACGAAATTGCTTTTTCTTTCCGTAGTTCCGGTCGTAGAACGTGTTTGCTAAATAGTTTTTTAGTTTCTCGTGATTTTACGGTGAATGCTTTGTGTCATTGCTCGCTTATTTCATGTGGAATGTTTTCTACTCTGCGTTCTTAACGATTTTCTCAGATGCTGCTCGCTTTACTGTGTCGTATATCCGTATAATGTGTGTGTTAATCATCGAAAACATTACGATGAATTATTCATGAATAAAACAGTAATTCCGTGTCATTCATAGGCGATTTTTAGAAATAAAAAAAAAAACGATTTGAGCGGAAGAAAGAGACGGATTCGGTCTATAAAAAACAGTGGCGCATCTTTCTGGTTTTCGTATTGGTCATACTGAGGGGAAAAAATCGAATTTCGCTATAATATATAGTAAAATAACGCAGGCGTATTCTGGAATGCCGCATTGTGGTAACACTGCAGGTCGTTGCCAATTTTAGTAGACGCCCGTCTATCATCCGAAACGCAGCAACATTAAAAATTACCCCAAAGATGTAAATTTTTGTTTAGACTGTTATCGCGATTTTTCAGTGCGATTTTAAGTGATTTTAATTCGTTCCAGGATGTTAGTAGTAGTGACAGCTATACGTTAAAAGGCTAACAAATGAGAATAGTTTTATTTTTTAGATCGAAATGATTTGTTTGTATTGAAGTAACAACTGTCAAAATTCGAGATCTTTTTTTGTATTGGTTTCGTATCGATTTTTTTTGTTATAAACTAGTAATAATTGTTTGTTTTTTCTATCAGAGCATTTTAAACACATTTTGCTTGTGCATGGGTAATTAGCATGTTTTTTTTTTTTAAACTGCCAAAATAGAGAAACATCGTATCATTGATAATAAAACAAAAATATTGTTACTCTACGTTTTTTTTCCCAAATTAATACTTTAACCTCTTCGTTTAACCCCTTGTTTTTATACGTCTCAATCATTCCCTTTTAAATTACTAAAAATACACAGCTTTCTTAATAAAAAAAAGGGGTAACAGGTAATATTTTTTGTTGCAGATATTTTTAACAAAAAAAAAACACTACATTTTCTTTACACAACTTTCGATAAAAGCTAGAATCACCTATCTACTACTAGGCCACCTCTACACTGTTGTAATCCGATAATAAATCAATAAAACTAGGCAATCGAGCATAAAACGCAAAAGTCGGTTGTGATAACTCGCTCTTTATATTTTTTTTTTAAGATAAACACGAACGTTTTTAGTTCTATAACAATCGCGTACGCCTTTTCGAAAGTAAAACGGTGCTCTAAAGTTACGACTGGTGATGAAAATTAGATCAGAATTAGGGGATAACTCGCAGAAACATGTCTAAGACTATCAACGCGTACAGAATGTAAGTTTTGATCTAGTGAGTTTTATTATTATTATTATTATTTTTATTTTCGATGGGTTATTGTATTGTGATGTCTCGCTTATCTTATAACGTGTTCTGTATTGTTTATATATATGTATGTATTATTTATTATAATGCGATTGAATGTTTTTGTGTTTGTCGTAATCATTCTAAGTGTTTGTATTTATAGCTGTTGATGTGATGATATCCCCATAATGAAGGGCTAAAAGAACTTGATCCCAATATTTAACCTCAAAAAAAGTGTTTATTGTCCTTCAGAATTAAGTTTATCTCAATTTGCAGCACATAAAAACTTCTTTCTTTGGTTTGTAGTGTAATTATTCTGTTTTAGTCAGCTGTAAAGTTTAAATAGAATAGGTCAAGTTCGTTTATATGACTAATGGTGTGACTAAATGATAATTCAGTGTGTGTGTTCTGGTTTTATTAACAAATTTTTACTATTAATTTTAACAGATATTATTCTCTCATTGCTTAGATATTTTAAGATATTTTTACGCTCTAAGAATAAAAGATCCTCTTTTTTTTTATTATTATTTACGTAATTACGTGTCTAGAATTATTTAAATCATTCTGTAAATATACAGAAAAATACGAAATGATTTATTATTTCGTTTTTATGCGCGTATTGATTCGAGTTCTATTTCTTATGTGCGTAATTGTACTTATTATACAGTGCCGTAGATAATTACTAATTCCAGGATATTTTCTTTATGTACTTCGTTTATTACAGCATAAATAATATACAGGGTATTCCACGTAACTGGTTCATTAAAAGTTTATGATGTTCTATTATTTACTTATATTTGAGATTTTGGCACCAGTATCTGTTCGATTGGAACTATAAATGCAAAATACTTAACCAAAATATCAACTTCCGGTTGACCGGAAATGGATGTCAACTTTCTTATTTTAAATGAATGATATAATTTTTATTCATTTTTGGACTCTACAACTATAAATACGTCAGTTTTCATTAGCTATTCCTATAGCTACATGTTGGCGTTTTTGAGTTATTTAAGTTTTTCTTTTTCTTTAGTCATAATCATTGCATCATTGTGTAATTAATATCTCGGTTAATACTGCAAGTAGAGACTCCAAATTTGCTATGTTATGAATGTAGATATAACTCTAAGAAACGGTAAGCACACTTTACATTCTAACATACAGGGTGTTCAAAACTGAGGAACAAAATGACATATTTTCAACTGCAGAAATCTCATTTTTTTTAAATAGAACACCCTGAATTTTAATTCGGAATTAGGAAGTAAATATCATCCCCTATCACTTTATATGAGCATTCCCTATACCTATCTTTAATAGATTTTGAGATATGAGCGACTTTTTGTTAAACAGACTACGTAGCCCTATCTTTAAATGTTTGTTGCTGGCTCTGAAATGGATTCACGTCAAATTCATGTATTATTTTTGAATAACCATACAAGAATGTCTGTTCGAATAGTCATTTCTATTAATATTGCGTTGTACGAAAGTGTAATTACAATGATATACATAAACACTTTTGGTTAGTCAATTAATTTGACATAATCCCATTCAGAGCCGCTACAAACACGCAAAGATAGGGCTACTTAGTCTGTTTAACAAAAAGTCGTTCATATCTCAAAAATATTAAAAGATAGGTATAGGGAATGCTCATATAAAGTGATAGGGGATGATATTTACTTCTTAATCCGAATTAAAATACAGGGTGTTTCTATTTAAAAAAAATAGAATACTTAGTCTGTTTAACAAAAACTCGCTCACATCTCAAAATCTATTAAAGATAGGTATAGGGAATGCTCATATAAAGCGATAGGGGATGATATTTACTTCCTAATCCCGAATTAAAATACAGGGTGTTCTATTTAAAAAATGAAGTTTTGTGCATTTGAAATATGTCACTTTGTTCCTCAGTTTTGAACACCCTGTATTTAGAATGTAAGTGTGCTTACCGTTTCTTAGAGTAATATCTACATTCATAACATAGCAAATTGAGTCTCTACTTGCAGTATTAACCGAGAATATTAATTTGTCAATATGCAATGATTATGACTAAAAAAAAAAAAGAAAAACTTAAAATAACTAAAAACGGCAACATGTAGCTATAGGAATAGCTAATAAAAACTGACGTATTTATAGTTGTAAAATCCAAAAATGAATAAAAAATTATATCATTCTATTTAAAATAAGAAAGTTGGCATCCATTTCCGGTCAACCGGAAGTGATATTTTAGTTAAGTTATTTTGCATTTATAGTTCCAATCGAACAGATACTGGTGCCAAAATCTCAAATATAAGTAAATAATAGAACATCATAAACTTTTAATAAACCACTTACGTGGAATACCCTGTATAGAGTGTTTTCATGATAATAAGAAAGAGATTTGCAACATCTTCTATGGCACTATATAAACGTATACATCAGAGGGATCTTTTATTTTGCGGTGTTGCCACGTCGCAAAATCTTCGCTATACTGTTTTGAATATACATGCATAAACGACATTTCCGGTGTCAATTCGTCCTTTCCAGCAAGAAGATCGAAAGTTTGGGTAAAATGACAGCCATGTCCCAAGAAGAAATCGTGTCAGCCGTCAAGACGGTGGCCCAAGGGTTGGAGGCGCTCCGTTCCGAACACGCGGGTATTCTGCACGGCCTTCACGAGGCTCCGGATCCAATCGCTTCAGAACGTGCCGGATTGGTGCAGCAGAGTGCCGATATGATAGAGTTGGGACTGGGTGAAGCACAGGTATGAACTAAATAGGATTTTTTTTTAACTTAAATGTGATTAATATTTGCACAATAATAGCATAATGTCAAACTATCATTGTTATCTCACGGAACTCGTTAATTAGAAGTTTCAGAATTCCTTACTGTTTATGACTTTCAAACTTTCAGGTTAAATGTAATCTCCTTTTATTCTAAAATATTTCCGATGTTGTACAATTTCTGAAAGAATTGAAAATTGCCATCAAATTCTTAATTTAATGAAACACCCTGTATGTTATTGCATTTTTTGATTCTATCATTGAGTCTAGGATACAACACTGTATTAGGTTATCCTATATCTATTTTCAACTGTTTTCTAAGTTATTGTGATTAAAAATAAAACGCGTTTTGTGGTGGAGATATTTAATAGCTCCTTTTTTGCTCTTCTATAAACGCAAAACCTCCATATTTAACAAAGAACAAATAAAGCCAAAAGTTCACAAAATACATTTCGAAACTTATCATAGATTATACAGGGTGTTCAAAAGTCGAAAAACTTCAAACACAAGTAATTTTTTTTTTTTTTTTCAAATCGAACACTTTTAAATATTTCGATGACGATTTCATTTACGCATCGATATGCTATACGTTCCTTGTACCCACCTTGTCGTTATTAAGGCTTTTTATCAAAAATTAATTAAAACCTGAGAGTAGGCTGTGAGTATGATTTAATACACGAATGTTGTTTACCTGTCTGTCGTTATTATTGAAGGAAAAAATATTTTATAAAATGGAAGCAGTTTACGAATATTCTTCCAATACTGATATTTTAAATTTACTCCACATTATGTGGATAATATTTTAATATTACTTAATTGATTGAAACTTTATGGCATTAGGAAGCGTACCGTATTATTTGTTACGAGCTTTTGGAAAATAGATGTCAATATGTAGATAATGGTAATAAAATCTCATCTATAAAAGAGGTAAATTATAGGATGCTATAAGGCTCGATCTTGGGCCCATTCTTTTTATTTGGTAAGCGAAAGGATTTACAGTTCTTGTTTGTTTCATATCGGTAAAAAGGAATGGTTTTTTTTACAATATCAAGAAATTAAAAAAAAACAGATTACTTATTAGTTTTTGAGTGTGTTGTAGCGAATTTCTGTAATCAAATAATTTTCTTTCTTTGATGTTATTTTTTGCAAAAGGAAAAAAACTGAAAACACTTAATATTTCCTAAATAGTTGAAGATAGGAAACTGTACACGAAATATGTCTAGAATTTTCTGAAGAATCCACATATTGAATAATATACAGGATGTAGCATTTGAAATAAAAAAGGTAATAAAAAAAGAGTTATAAAAAAGACAAAACAGAAACAAAACAAAAACACGTGTCGAAAAAAACAAAACCGCAACTTTTTACAAACTTTTTCGGAACTCTAGTTCTAGACGACTGTTGCTGTTTTGTTTTTGGTGTCCCGAACGAAATCGGTAACATCAAAAGGTTTCGACAAGTTTATGAACTCATGTCTGCCTAGTGGAAACAGTTGTATTGTGTTTTTTAGTTTAAATATGTTTTCGTTTTACTAGACGCGCATAGTCATCTGTGGATTTTGTATCAAATCAAATTTTTTATCTGGATAAAAGTGATGTAAAGCAGTATCTGTGTTGAGATCGCTTTCTTTTTTCAAACTATAATGATAATTAAGAGCAATAATACTATTATTATTAAATGATTTTTATACTTATCAATATATTTCCTTTCGCAAACCCAATAAGTAAATTCAAACAAAACATTAGAGTTCTTATCTCCAAAGACATTAATTTGTTATTGAATAAAACAATCAAGCAAAAGCCTATACCATCAACTGATTGAAATGGACAGAAACCAAAAACGAAACTAGAACAAAATGTAGTTCTCTTGGTGGAAACAAGAGTTTTGAATTTGTTTCAGTTTTGTATTTGTTTTTCAAGTTCTAAAAAACACGAACAAAACAGAAACTCGACTTGTCCGTTTGGTGGAAAACCGGCTTTAGACGTAGGTAGCTGTTTATTTACATTTGTGCAGCACTCAGATATCTCCGTTCAGGCTTTCATTGAAAAGTAAGAATTGCTAAAATAATTTATATGTTGAATACGTTTTAAGCACTGTAACAAGATAAAATATATAATCGTGCATTTGTCCGTGCTTTATTCATATCACTTCAAGATTGTAGCTTGTAACTGTTTGTTAATGATATTAGACATAAAGAATTCTAACTTTCTGATACACATGTGATGTTTGACAATACTTCATTTTCAACTGAATGACAACTTACTAAAACAATTACATAATATAGGTACATCAAACTTTCTACCGTTACAGATTATACTTTTCCTAACAATTTCTGTGACATTGCATTTACCTCGGTTATTTGTGCGTTGTGGCGTGATTACCACCAATAAGAAATCCTTTTATAAAATGTATCGACAAGACTTTATACTAACTCCACGTACAACAATTTACTATGCAGTACAGGCACGTATGCGTGTACATATACCGTTTCTTAATGCATAACACCGTTCTCAATCTCGATTAAGTCCGTACATACATACAAAACCCCATCTCCCTCTCCTTCTCCTGCACTTCACAGAAACTCTATATCTATTTTATACACACACTACCACTACTATAAAATAACATGAGTCACCGTCAGCACTATACGGATCGATTATGGACAGACTAACAGGCGTCTGTGAAAGTCGTTCCATCTTCTTTTAGTCGCGTTTTATAATCTACCATCTCGTCTTCTCCATTCGTGCGATGAATATGTACGTATTTGCATGAGGTTTCTTCGTCTCTGTTCCCCTAGCACGTCGTTGTTGCAGTTTCTTCGACCGTTCGCACTCTGTCTTTTCCTTTTGATCTTATAAATAGAGTCTCCGAGGTGGCGGCCTTGACTGTACCCCGTTGCGAATCGTATTTTGGTATAGCCGGTGCGAGTGAGCGGTCAATGGTCAACTCACCTGATGCGGCGCGGTCAATTAATGATGATGTGCAGGCAGGAAGTAAGGATTTCTATTGCGTGAAATGGGAATGTTGTTGCGAGCAAGTTTACGCTTTCCAAATCTCGTATGAGGATTGCATTTTCGAAAGGATATTGTTAGTTCAATGATATTTATCATATCATACTGGGTGGTGTAAAAGTAATGTCATAATTTGAATTGGTTGCCATTTTGTTATAAATGAAAAAAAAGCTCTGTTTTCATAAAAAGTTTATTTGAAAGTGTAAAATTGATGACATTAATTGGGAAAAATTATATTGCTCAAATAGCCACTTCCCGAGTCGATGCATAATTGCGTTCGTTTTACGACATTTTGAATTGTTGCTCGCAAAACATCTGGGTCCAAATTAGCGATTTCTGCTTCAATGTTAGTTTTCAAGGCTTGCAAGGTTCGTGGTTTGTTGTGGTAAACGCGAGATTTTAACAAGCCCCAAGGGAAAAAGTCTGGTGCTGTTAGATCTGGCGATCTGGACGGCCAGTTCAACTCGACTTGGAAATTGGTGTCTCAAAATCTCCATAAGTAGTTGCCAAAAGAAACCAACAATGATCGGGACGCAATGCAACAACTTGCGGCAAAAAAACAACTCGTTTAGCATCTGCCTACAACGCTCACCATTTAATAAAATGAATCCAAAGTCATGCTATATTAGCCCAGTAACTCACGAGGAATTAGAAAAAATATTTAATTGAATTAAAACTAAGACCACACAAGATTGTTATGGTTTCTCCACTAAGCTGCTGAAAACAGTTGTTCCAGCAATTATTAATCCAGTGTATCTATCATAAATCAATGCTTATATGAAAGTGTTTTCCCGGAAGAAATGAAAATTGCAAAAATATTGCCGATACATAAAAAGGGAATATCAATGATCCGCAAAATTACAGACCCATATCAATATTACCAACGTTTTCAAAGATTTTCGAGACCATAATTTCGGACAGATTAATTGCTTTTTTCGAAAAACACAAGGTGATCACAGAAATACAACACGGATATGAGAAGGAAAATCCGCGATAAAAGCATTATCCACAATAATAAATGTAAATATCTGCACTTGATGAAGAAGAATATACTCGATTAACTTGCTGCGATCTGACTCGAGCATTTGACACAGTGAATCATGATCTATTGCTGGATAAATTATTTTATTATGGCTACGTGGAAACTGTTTTGATTTGTTAAAATCATATCTGTTCAACAGACGACAATACGTAGTGATCAACAATGTTAACTCTCAAATGCAAACATTGGCGTGTGGTGTACCCCCAAGGATCTATTCTTGGGCCACTTTTATTTGTAATTTACATGAATGACTTGGAGCACAGCATACCAGCAAATACCATCAGCCTGTATGCTGATGATACTTCACTAGTTACAAAAGCTCTAACTAAGATTAGTTACTTAGCAAAAATGAAACGGTAATTGAAAAAAGCAGATCGATGGTTTAGATCTAATAAACTAATATTAAACCCCACTAAAACGCAACATCTGGACTTTACACTAAAGAAAAACGAACTTACCACTAGTGTCAAAATCTTGGGTCTCCACATTGACAGTAAATTGAATTGGTCTGAACATACCAATGGATTGGCGAAGAGACTAGCTGCCGCAGTCTATAGTATTGTAACGAGCGCCAACTTTTTAAAACTGGCGGTTCCGATAGGCGTCCCTAGATGGCGCTAGCATAGCGGAAGAAAGAACTACCTACGAGGAATGACAGAGGGCAGTACCGGGTCGAAAATTCGTGAATATTCTCCTGAAATCTAGAAAGACGTTCTAGAAGGGTCCCGAACAATCTGGAAAGTTTCGCGCTAGCTATAAATAACGCGTCGGTTGGCCAGGAGGCAGTCAATCGATACGAGTTGGATAGTGCGGATCGCGAGTGAATTAGTACGTGTAATATAAATATCGGTGCAAATAAATCGTTTTACATAATAAAGACATTAGTGGTTAAGTGATTTAATTAATAAGCATTTTTAATAGATTTTAAATACCGTAATTGTGTTAATAGGATAAGTGAATTTAAATATATCGCTTGTGTATTTTTCTAAACCCCGACAACGTTTTAAAACTAGAAGAAAAACGTTACAGTATGATTCGAATTAAAAATGTGGCTACTTATGAAGCAGTAAGATCGGCATATTTCGCTAATTTCCATAGTGTTGCCACCTATGGGATCCAGTTTTGAGGAATGTCAACGGAAGCCAGTCGTATCTTCCTCATGCAGAAGCGAACAATAAAGAGCGTTATGTAACCTGAAAAGTAACATGTTATGTAAACAGTCATTCATAGACTGGGGAATAAAAGTGTTCAACAAGCTGTCGGATAAGATTAAATGCCTTCCGTATGATAAATTTGGACCTGGTTAGATAAAGAAAGTACAAAGAAATGGAGGTCGACTGAAGATCAACTCTATACCAAAGCGCTGATAGAGGAGGGGGATGTTAGTTTGTCTGATAACCTACTCAGGCGCAGTAAGAAAGAAGTTAAAACCATTACTGGGTTGGTAACTGGACACTGGTTTCTGAAACTTGTGTCAAAAAGTGCTAATCAACTAGCCTTATCTTTTTCTGTCTTATTTGTACAAGAATAAGTACTAATAAAAAGTGCCACGACATAATGACTTTTCAAATAGTGAAATGCGAGACATGATTTGTGTTTTTGCTCAGATAGATTTTAATGAACTTCCTGCAGCTCGAAGATATTTACAATTATTTCCAAATCATAGACACAACCAAACAATAAACTTTTTAGAAATCTTTATAATCGCCTGGGAGAAACTGGGATGTTTTCTTCCTAAGCGTCATAATGGTGCCCCAAAAACAATTTCAGTAGAACAAGAGAAGGAAGTTCTAGGTCGTGTTACCGACATCAAAGCGTAAGTACCCGCCGTTTAAGGGACAGGAATAAGTCAAACGTCTATCAATAGAATCTTACGAAAAGAGTAACTTTATCCTTATCATTTCACTCCCTTGCAGAGTTTATTATACCTCAGGATCCTCCTGCGCGTCTACGATTTTCCCAGTTTTTACAGACGAAGCAGAACGAACATCGAAACTTTTTTTTGACAAAATTCTCTTCGTCGATGAAGCAACGTTGTAAAATGGAACGCCTTATTTCATTAATATCTCTATAGTTTGTATTGGTTTTTTTTATTTTATTTTTTTTTTAAAAAGGAAAGGATTGCTTACGTTTAAATAATTATTTTATTCCTATATGTATGTTATGTGTTAAATATTATACTTATACAAAGATAAAAAGATTAAAAAAACGAGAGTTAGGGGAAAAACCGCTTTAACTGAGGGCAAGCATGGAGTTACCCATCATGGTGTAATAGTTTTGGACAATCCGGAGCGACAAAGTCGGGTTTGGTCACGCAGCACGACATTACGTGAGAATAGAGTTGGGTAAATACCAGTATTTGGCGATATCACCTAATATGAATAAATTCGTTAAGCTGTATGCGAGAATATTAGTAATATCAGAATTGCCGGTGAATCGTATTGCAGTGCAAGTATGAGATATACGTATCCTTCAACATATGTGATATATGTATATACGGAAATATATAGACACCTAACACATATATTAGGTATATGAGGGGATAATTTTTTGTTGGATTGTTTAATGCAATCGTATAAACACATATTTATATACAGGGTGATTCTCAATATATGCGACAAACTTTAAGAGCTAATTCCTGAGGTCATTTTGATCATAAAAGTTCATATGAGTATATGTCCAAAACGGTTTGGTTTTGAAGTTATTGAATATTTAATAATAAATTATGAACTATGACTAACACGATATAATATCACAGTTGATTCTTCAAAAACTATTGTGTTGAGAGGGAATTGTTTATTTCTCATTTCAATATTTGTCAATAGTTGTCAGAGTATTCATTCAGTTTATTGCCAGTTTCTGTTTTCTAAAATGAATTACACGAATGCTGAGATGTGTGATACGCATTTCGTTTACGGTCTTGCCAATAGAAATTCGCGTGCTGCTAGACGTCTTTATGAAGAACGATACCCGAACCGTATCATCCCGCATCATTCAATATTTACCCGTCTTCACCAACGTCTTAGTGAAACGGGAAATTTTAAAAAACGGACGACTGATAACGGGCACCCATCTACAGTGAGAAATCCACAAGTTGAAGAAATGGTACTAAATAAAATTGAGGAACATCCTACTACAAACAAGCACCAGAGAAATTGCGTTTACTTTAAATATTAGTCAGGCCACAGTTTGGAGAATATTGAAAGATCAACTGTTGTATCCATATCACATTCAACGGGTGCAGGGCACTTTTGCCGGCAGATTTTCCTCAAAGAGTAGCTTTTTGTCAATGGATGCAACCAAAATCCAGACTATTTGGCTCAAATATTCTTCACCGACGAGGCTACTTTCTCTAGAAACGCGATTATTAATTTTCATAATAATCACATATGGGCCGAAGAAAATCCGCACGAACTAGTGAATGCCTGCCATCAACATCAATTCTCTGTCAATGTGTGGGCCGGAATTGTTGGAGATCACTTAATAGGTCCACATTTTTTACCGATGCGGTTAAATGGCGAGGTACACCGCAGTTTTCTTGAAGAGGAGCTACCACTACTGCTGGAAGAAGTTCCGTTGCAATTAAGATTACAAATGTATTTTATGCATGACGGTGCTCCAGCGCATTTTAGTTTAGTTGCTCGCGAGTTTTTGGACAATACGTATCCAGATCGGTGGATAGGACAGGGAGGTCCACAACCGTGGCCTCCTTGGTCTGCAGAATTAAATTCTTTGGACTTTTTTCTCTGGGGTCACCCTTAAATCATTAGTTTATACGACTCCCATTGAAAATGTCGATGAACTGAGAAATCTTATTATCGTAGCTTTTCAAACAATTCGAAATACCCTTGGTATTTTAGAACGGACTCGCCAGTCAATACGACGGAGGATAGAAGCTTGTATTGCAGTTGGGGGCGGTCATTTTCAACAGTTAGTATAAGTTAGTTTTGGTAATTTATAATAAAAACATTAATTATGTTAACTTACTATTAAACAACTTGTACAACTTTAGAACTAAGCGATTTTGAACATATGTTCTTATGAACTTTTATGATCAAAATAACCCCAGGAATCAGCACTTAAAGTTTGTCGCATGTATTGAGAATCACCCTGTATATGTATAGTATCGCCTTCTTGTTAATTCACATAAATTGAAGCACAAGCCGTTTAAACTATTAAAAGCTTCCTTATTTATCATTATTATAATATATAATAAGTGAAACCGTAATAGCTAATGCATATATTAGGTAAAATACAACGTATTTCGATATAAAATAGATTTTTTGATTTTTATAGCTGTAATTTTAATTTGAATTATTGAATATACATACTTACATTACTTTTTTTCTTTGTATGGGTATCAATAAAAACAAAAATAGCATACCTAAGTAGCAAATTTTCAATTCCCGCCTTTTTTTATTAGTAACTCCAGATTTTTTGGTGTTGCGTAGGGTCCAGATTTTTGCATGAATTTACCTATAAAGTATTTATATATCATATTAATAGTTATTTTAATACATTTATATCGAAATCACTAAAAATAATCGAAGGAAATTGAGATTTTGCTACTCGTATTCTTCATTTAATTAAAGAAAAGTGTTTTTTATTTCATTCATATCTTACTTGCCGCGTCTAGATAATGAATATCGTAATATCCTATAATCCTATAATACCTAAGTTTATGCATATTAGTAATACCTAATATCACTCCATATTACCGATATCTTAACGAATACTGATATATTCACCCCACCTCTAATTGTTATAGAATTTGTTTCGAATTGGAATCATTCAGTAGTCAACCTCCGTAAGAGATTTTTCTATTTTTTTTATTCTAGGTCATTATGGCGCTGGCTTCCCATCTACAGATGGTCGAAGCGGAAAAACAAAAGTTGAGGGCCCAAGTTCGCCGGTTGTGCCAGGAGAACGCCTGGTTACGTGACGAACTCGCGTCCACTCAACAGAGACTGCAGGCTAGCGAGCAGGCGGTCGCCCAGTTGGAAGAGGAGAAACGCCATCTGGATTTCATGGCCTCGGTCAGTCGATACGATCAAGATTTGAACGAGGATAACGCTTCAGAACATTCGAGATCTGAGAAGCCGGATCCAGTTGTCGATCTGTTCCCCGACGATGAGAATACCGAGATGAACAGTAAGATATTGGTTTTTATTATTATTATTATCATCGATATTCTCGAAACCTGCTTCCCTAGTTTTAATTTCAACTATTCAACATTATTTGATATCCATTGAATGGTGATAAATGCTCATTACACTATGTAACACGTTTTTTGTCCTTGAGTAGTAAGCGTTATTTCCAACTTATTTATGCTTGAAAACAATAGAAAAATACTTTTATTTCCCTCTAATTTTGCTTTTGTGACTAGGATAACGAAAATTTGAAATATACCCACATATGTATATCGTATGTCCACTTAAGTAATTATTATAAAATTATGTAAAATAAAAGTTAGTGCTTCTTTAAAAACATATTTTATATTCAAACTTAGTTAAAATGCGTGGTTTTGCTATAAATTAAGAAAAAAATTAATTGTCTTGAGAATAAAACACGCTTATTTTTAAAAATACCAAAAAGCTCCATTAGCGAAAAGTACTTCAACTCCCTAAATGTGCCAAAATACAAATTTTCAAAGTAGAAATCAAAGAAATGGAATTCTACAAAATCACACAACATGAGCCAAACATTGAAAAAATACTTTTTTAATTTTTTTTTGTAAAAATGTGTTTTTTCGATTTTTACTTGAAAGTTGGTATTTTGGCATATTTAGGAATTTGAAGTACTTTTCTTCTAATGGAACTTCTTCATATCTTTAAAAATAAGGGTGATTTATTCTCAAGACAATTTCTTTTTTTTTCTTAATTATAGCAAAATTACGAATGTTAATTTTAAACCCCAAATATATTTCTAAAGAAGCACTGCCTTTTATTTTATATAAATTTTTTTTATAGATTCAATATTTTTTTTGTCCTCATTAGTCTCATATTTAAGTGGACACAGTGTATATCTCCAATATTTTCTCCTTACGGGTGAGCTTTATAGGAAAGTCATCGCAGTCGAGAATCTTCTTAATTTGAGGTCTTACGAAGACACCGGCTTTGACCTTCGCTTCAGATAGCTTAGGAAATAATTTTTCAAGGTGTTTCATGGCTGCTGACTCCGTACCTAGAGCCTTCGTAAAATTGTTTTATAAGCCCCAACTTTATGTGCAGTGGTGGCATCAGTACCTTTAGAGGGTCTACCAGTGGCTCTCATTTGATATTGTTTTTCCCCTATAGAAAACTCTGTCCTCTGTGGCCAGTCGCGCTTGTTGTAGTGTGTATTGGTGTCCCTGCTGTCCCAAAGACAAAGATAACATGGGATTTTGGTGAAACCACCTTGCAGATCCATGAGGAATGACACCATTTTGAAGTCGCCGATGACTTCCCACCCATACTTGTCATACTTCAAAACTTTCAGCAAGGTCTTGATGTTATAGTAATCCTCTTTGAGGTGCACTGAATGACCCAGGAGAAGAGATGGAAAGTTATTACCATTATGCAGCAGTACTGCTTTGAGGCTTGCTAAAGAGCTGTCAATGAAGAGACGCTACTCATTTGGACTATAGGCGATTCCAATTGCCTCAAATAGCCCAGTCACATCGTGGCAAAAGCAGAGCCCATCTAGATAGGTGAGAAAGCTAGAAAAAGTTTGGTGACGCTTTCTCTGATCTACGACTCGCACAGTTTCATCCAGCAAGTTCCACTGCTTCAGCCTAGAGGTCAAAATCTCAGCATTGGACTTGGAGAGTCCAAGATTTCTAAGTCGTTCTATATTGATCATGTCATCTGATTCTACAATATTTTCTTCACACTCCGACTCGCTGCTGCTGATTGAAGACGCCTGATCTATCTTAGGAGGAGTAGGTAATGGAAGCTGAGGGCTGTCTAATACTGGGGCCATGGATGAAGGAAGATCCGGATACATTACAGCAGGCCAGTACGGCGTTTGGAAGGGTCCACAATGCAAAAGTAGCAGTTGCTTGAGTGGTTAGTGGGTTCCCGCCAAATCTCATGGATCTCTTTTCTCCCCTATACCATCCTCTTGTCTTAATAAACTGACCACAAATATAGCAAAACGCGTCTGCTTCATGTTTGCAACCTCTTGAAGCCATCATCTAATTAGAAAATAGGTATAGTGAAATGAGAAGTACATATACATACCGTTTTGAGCGCTGAAATCGTGGGACGAGTCTATTATATCAGCTTTAGGAGTGTACACGTTTTGAATGGAGGGACGTTGGAACATTGGATCTGTCAAAATTTAAAATAGCGCCTGAACAATATAGCAATAAATTATCAAAGCAGGTTGAGTGGTTGAGACATCTTCGTTGTGATATTTTTGTTTTGTTTTCAAAAAAAAAAAAAAAACAAATCCAAAGCCGAAAATGCAGACACTTGTCACTTTGACAGACATATTTACTGTCATTCCTATCGTAAATGAATTCACTTCCGTCACTGATGTCTTTAGTTCCCGTATTCTACGTCGAACGACATAATATGTACTTATCATTTTGGGTTTGCTTGTAAATTTTAAAATATCATTGTCTTGGTCACAAAAGCAAAGTTTGTGGGAAATAATCGACTGTTTTTATACTTTTCTGACATAAGAAAATAGGAAATGGCAGTTACAACCCAAAGACAAAAAAATTAATAGAAATTGTTACATAGTGTTATGTTCCTATAGTTGCTTTTTCGCTTCTTCAGACATGTCCCAGAACCCCCCAAGCACCTTAGCCCAGCAAGTAAACGCCGGCTATGAGATCCCAGCCAGATTGAGAACCCTTCACAACTTAGTCATCCAATACGCCTCTCAAGGTCGCTACGAAGTCGCCGTTCCCCTTTGCAAGCAAGCGCTGGAAGATTTGGAAAAGACCAGCGGTCACGACCATCCAGATGTCGCCACCATGCTAAATATCCTAGCTCTGGTTTACAGGTATTCGATTTAGCGCGTGAACCTTTGGATCTAGCTAGCGAGGAGAGTATATTTTCGTTCTTTCTAATATAGGGATCAGAATAAGTATAAAGAAGCGGCGAATCTCTTGAACGACGCTCTGGCCATTCGTGAGAAAACTCTTGGAGAAAATCACCCGGCCGTGGCTGCGACCTTGAATAATTTGGCGGTGCTGTACGGCAAGCGGGGTAAATACAAGGAGGCGGAACCGCTGTGCAAGAGGGCGCTGGAGATCCGGCAGAAGGTATTGGGGAAGGAGCATCCGGATGTGGCTAAACAGTTGAATAATCTCGCCCTTCTATGCCAGAATCAAGTAAGTAAAAATCTCGTAAGATATTGATACTTCGGTCCCTCACTGGGCGCCAAAATTTAATTTGAAACGCTTCAATTTGAAGTTATTTTCCATTTTATTCGACGTTGCTATATTTTTCCTTTTAATATTTATTTATATTAACGAAACGGTAAATAATGACGACCCCACATTGGAGATCAAAACTTTTGACATTATGAGATTGTATTGGATTTATAAAAGTATAAGATATGGATTCTGCGGTCCCTCACTGGGCGCCAAAATTTAATTTAAAACGCTTCAATTTGAAGTTATTTCCTATTTTATTCGACGTTGCTATATTTTTCTTTTAATATTTATTTATATTAACGAAACGGTAAATAATGACCACCCCACGTCGGGGACCAAAACTTTCATTATATAATCATTATCAATTTGACATCATGAGTTTGTATTAGATTTTTAAAGGTATAAGATATGGATTCTTCGGTCCCTCACTGGGCGCCAAAATTTAACTTAAAACGCTTCAATTTGCAGCTATTTTCTATTTTATTCGACGTTGTTATATTTTTCTTTTAATATTTATTTATATTAAAGAAACGGTAAATAACGACGACCCCACTTCGGGGACCAAAACTTATATTATATAATCATTGTCAATTTGACATTATGAGGTTGTATTAGATTTATAAAAGTATAAGATATGGATTCTTCGGCCCCTCACTGGGCGCCAAAATTTAACTTAAAACGCTTCAATTTGAAGTTATTTTCTATTTTATTCGACGTTTCTATATTTTTCTTTTAATATTTATTTATATTAACGAAACGGTAAATAATGACGACCTCACATCGGGGACCAAAACTTACATTATATAATCATTGGCAACTTGACATTATGAGTTCGTATTAGATTTATAAAAGTATGAGATATCGATTCTTCGGTCCCTCACTGGGTGCCAAAATTTAACTTAAAACGCTTCAATTTGAAGGTATTTTCTATTTTATTCGACGTTGCTATATTTTTCTTTTAATATTTATTTATATTAACGAAACAGTAAATAACGACGACCCCACTTCGGGGACCGAAACTTACATTATATAATCATTGTCAATTTGACATTATGAGTTTGTATTAGATTTATAAAAGTATAAGATATCGATCCTTCGGCCCCTCACTGGGCGCCAAAATTTGGTTAAAACATTTTAATTTGAACTTATTTTTTGTTTTATTCGACGTTCTAGTATTTTTCTTTTAATTATATATTAATATTTATTTATATTCTCTTCTTCAAATGTACGAAAATACAAGATTTCGCTAAATAAATTGTGAAATAGTTGCGTCAAAATTACCAAATTCCTCGAAGTACTACGAACCTCGTCTATCGTACTGCCGGTGAATACCTAGAAACAGGTACCACGGCCGATAGTGACCAACCGACACAAATTTACATCGTATGTATAATCATTGATTGTCAATTTAATATAATCGCTTTGTGAGTTTGTATTAGAATTTGTGAAAGTACAAGATAATGATTCTTTGGCCCCTCACTGGGCGCCAAAATTTAGTCTAAAACGTTTCAATGTGAAGTTATTTTCTATTTTATTCGACGTTGCTATATTTTTCTTTTAATATGTATTTATATTAACGAAACGATAAATAATGACTACACACGCCGGGGACCAAAACTTACATTATATAATCATTGTCAATTTGACATTATGAGTTTGTATTAGATTGATAAAAGTATAAGATATGGATTCTTCGGCCCCTCACTGGGCGCCAAAATTTGGTTAAAACATTTTAATTTGAACTTATTTTTTTGTTTTATTTGACGTTATAGTATTTTTCTTTTTATTATATATTAACATTCATTTTTTATTCTCTTCTTCAAATGTACGAAAAGACAACATTTCGCTAAATAAATTGTGAAATAGTTGCGTTAAAATTACCAAATTCCTCGAAGTACTGCGAACTACGTCTATCGTACTTCCGGTGAATACCTCGAAACGGGTGCCACGGTCGATAGTGACCAACCGACACAAATTTACATTGTATGTATAATCATTGATTGTCAATTTAATATAATTGCTTTGTGAGTTTGTATTAGAATTTGGGAAAGTACAAGATAATGATTCTTCGGTCCCTCAGTGGGCGCCCAAAATTTAGTCTAAAATGCTTTAATTTGAACTTATTTTATATTTTATTCGACATTGTAATATTTTTCTTTTTTCTATGTATAATAATAATAATAATAAGTTTATTGATCCAAACCAAAATACAAAAAAAGTACAATAAAAAAAGAACAAATACATAATTGTAAGGATCAAATGGAAGAGAATGTCAGTCTCCAGCATGATGCTGTTGACTGGTTTTCAATTCTCTCCAAAATAAACTAAAACATAAAAAAAAAAGTTGAGAATACTTATTAGTTACAAAAGAAAACAACAAAACAAACAACAAAAAAAAAGAAAAATACTTGTTACCGTACAATAAAATGCTTGGATCACATAAGACCTTCACTGCCGCCGCAGAAGATCCGTTTTAATTTTCTCTCTAAAGCTAAGGGGAGACAGCTGCCAAAGTTCCAACGGTATCGCATTATAGACATTGGCTATATTATATGAGAAGCACCTTCTATAAAGTTCTAAATTGAATTTCTTTACGCAAATGCAGTGTTTATATCGTACATTAATATTGTGAACATCGGTGCGATACGAAATTTTATTATATAAATACAGGGGCGTCTTTTCTGAAATGATCCTATGAAACAGCACTGCCTCATGCAACCTTCTTCGCGAATCCATGTTTAACCAGCCAGATATTATATATTTGTTTATATTCTTTCCTTTAAATGTGTAAAAATACAAAACATTACACTAAATAGTTACGTCAAAATTACCAAATTTCACGAAGTATTGCACAAATTGCATCTATCATAGTTTCGAAGAATATCTCGAAGCTCGGTGCTACGATTATGCCAAAACTTACATTGTGTAATCTTTGTTTATCAATTTGACATAATTGTATTGTACGTTTGTGTTAGGATTTGTAAAAGTTTAAGATATTGATTTTTCGGCGCCTCAGTGGGCGCTAAAATTTCATCTAAAACGCTTTAATTTGCAGTTATCTTCTATTTTATTTGACGTAATTTTTTCTTTGTATTATATATTAATATTTACTTATATTCTTTCCTCTAAATGTGTGAAAATAGATGATATTTCGCTAAATAAATTGAGAAATAGTTACGTTAAAATTGCCAAATTCCAGGAAATACGATTCCACGTTGGGCTCCCAAACTTACATTGTATTATCATTGATTGTCAATTTGACATAATTGCATTGCGAGTTTGTATTAGGATTTATAAAAGTTTAAGATGTTGATTCTTCGGCCCCTGACTGGGCGCCAAAATTTGATCTAAAACCAATTTTAACTTATTTTCTATTTTATTCAACTTCTTCTTTTTTATAAAATATATTAATATTTATTTATATTTTCTTTTTTGAATGCGTAAAAATAGTGACGATTCCGCTTACATTGTATAATCATTGATCGTCAATCTGACACAACTGCATTGCGAATTTGTATAAATTTGATAGAACAATTAAACTACCTCCGATTTTATTTAATAAATAAAACGATATTTATACAAACAAAAGTGATTTTGACAAATTATTAGCTTAAATTATATTTTGTGTATATAAAAAGAAGATCTACTCACTCATTCAGATATGTGCATGTATTATAATCAATTTCCTTTCATTATTCATTTCAGAATTTTTTTATACGCTTTGGTCTCCTATTATCTTCATTTCAATTTAGTATATAATCTTGACGTCAGCTCAAATGCCAATAATGTGGGGCTCATTTCCTTAGTAAACAATATGACGAGATGTATTCATTACTTGCGCAATAGAAGAATATTGGTAACCGGTCTTCGTTACTAGGCAACAGCCAATAGCAACATGATTAAAAGTAATGAACGTCACACAGGTTTTGGTAGTATAATACAGGGTATTCCACGTAACTGGTTCATTAAAAGTTTATGATGTTCTATTATTTTCTTATATTTGAGATTTTGGCACCAGTATCTGTTCGATTGGAACTATAAATGCAAAATACCTTAACCAAAATATCACTTCCGGTTGACCGGAAATGGATGTCAACTTTGTTATTTTAAATGGAATGATATAATTTTTTGTTCATTTTTGGATTCTACAACTATAAATACGTCAGTTTTCATTAGCTATTCCTATAGCTACATGTTGCCGTTTTTGAGTTATTTAAGTTTTTCTTCTTTTTTTAGTCACAATCATTGCATCATTGAGAAATTAATATCTCGGTTAATACTGCAAGTAGAGACTCCAAACTTGCTATGTTATAAGAAACGGTAAGCACACTTTACATTCTAACATACAGGGTGTTCAAAACTGAGGAACAAAGTAACATATTTTCAAATGCAGAAAACTCATTTTTTTTTAAATAAAACACCCTGTATTTTAATTCGGAATTAGGAAGGAAATATCATCCCCTATCGCTTTATATGATCATTCGCTATACCTATGTTTAATAGATTTTACGATATAAGCGACTTTTTGTTAAACAGACAAAGTAGCCCTATCTTTAAATGTTTGTAGCTGGCCCTGAAATGGATTCACGTCAAATTCATGTATTATTTTTGAATAACCATACAAGAATGTCTTCGAATAGTCATTTCTATTAGTATTGCGTTGTACGAAAGTGTAATTACAATGATATACTTAAACACTTTTGGTTAGTCAATGAATTTGACATTAATCCCATTCAGAGCCAGCTACAAACACGCAAAGATAGGGCTACTTAGTCTGTTTAACAAAAAGTCGTTCATATCTCAAAATCTATTAAAGATAGGTATAGGGAATGCTCATATAAAGCGATAGGGGATAATATTTACTTCCTAATTCCGAATTAAAATACAGAGTGTTCTATTAAAAAAAATGAGTTTTCTGCATTTGGAAATATGTCACTTTGTTCCTCAGTTTTGAACACCCTGTATGTTAGAAGGTAAAGTGTGCTTACCGTTTCTTAGAGTTATATCTACATTCATAACAGCAAATTTGGAGTCTCTACTTGCAGTATTAACCGAGATATTAATTTCTCAATGATGCAATGATTGTGACTAAAAAAAGAAGAAAAACTTAAATAACTCCAAAACGGCAACATGTAGCTATAGGAATAGCTAATGAAAACTGACGTATTTATAGTTGTAGAATCCAAAAATGAATAATAAATATATCATTCTATTTAAAATAACAAAGTTGACATCCATTTCCGGTCAACCGGAAGTGATATTTTGGTTAAGGTATTTTACATTTATAGTTCCAATCGAACAGATACTGGTGCCAAAATCTCAAATACAAGTAAATAATAGAACATCATAAACTTTTAATGAACCAGTTACGTGGAATACCCTGTATATTCTCCACTTTGAAGTTCTATACTGCTATAAATATATTGTATCTTTGAGCTAATGATAACATTCTATATCCAAAATTTTGAGGCTTTTCTCTAGATTACTTCTATTAACCTTTACTGTATCATCATCAATAGCGTCTGCCCCTCATTGGGCGCCCAATTTAAAGTAGTTCACTCCTACTTTCTACCGGTTCGCTCGAAATATCGAAGTCTATTTATGTCTTATCTACCTTCTCAGGGTAAATACGAAGAAGTGGAAAGGTACTACCAGAGGGCGCTCGAGATATACGAACAAACCTTGGGTCCGGACGATCCCAACGTGGCCAAAACCAAGAACAACCTAGCCTCCTGCTACCTGAAACAGGGCAAGTACAGCGAGGCGGAAAAACTATACAAACAGATCCTGAATAGGGCCCACGAACGGGAATTTGGAAGAATTGACGGTGAGCACGAAAAGAGCAAAGTATAGCCTAGAGAAGTAAAGTTTAGTGTTTCGTGATTGGTAATATTTCCTATGCGGGTGCGAATACTTAGTAGTAGTTTATTGTAATTTATCACAAACGAGTCTTCCTATTCGATTTTAGTTAGTGATTTATTATTTACTCTTATATCAACGAAAATAATAAAAAAAAAAATGACTGCTAAATATATACATATATAAAGTATTATTTTTAATATTATTACTATTGTTATAAGTTAAGTATTGAAATGGGAATTATTTTGCTTAAATTTATATTTTTATAAGCTTCGCTATTTTTTTTTTTTTAATGCTATTTCGCCATATATCTCACGCACAAGCATTAAATAATAAATTATGCGCTTCTAATCTTAAGCATTGACGCACAAGTCTATTTCTTAGCTTTTTAACTTTTTTTTTTTTTTTCAATGTAGTCAAATTATTTTACATTAATATCAACTAAATCTTTTAAATTCTAGGATGTCGTGAAATGTTTTCTTCTTTCAAATTTAAGTTGGCAGTATAATTAAGTTAAATGACATTTTTGACAGATGACATCTATAAAATAGGTTAGGTAATAGTAAATAACTCAATATAGTAATACTTTCATACTAAAGTTTTCTATTTAATGGATATAAAGTTTTAGTAGAGGCAATTAAATAATTAATTCTTAAAAAAATATAATTTTTTTTTTAGACATCAAAATAGATAATTTTGTTTAGTGTTCAATTTTACTGCAAATGAGTTTGCTGACATCAGTTAAGGCCCGCAATATCAAAATAGCAGAAGATCAATCATTTATTGAAATTTCTTTGAATTTAGTTCATTCAAAAAAAAAAACCAAAGTTAGCCAAAACACCTATCTTTGTTCAAAAACTGGAATATTTTTTTGTGAAAATATAAAATATTACATCTCTTCAAGAAGAAACGGCAGGAGATGGAAAAATATCTACAATCTTATCAAAACGTATGTAAGAAATATCTTAAGGTCGGTCCTAAAAGCATGTTTACTATCCAAGTTGAAAACCCTGAGAAATATCACTTTAACTTTTCAATCTTCTTGTTAGTTCGCTTGAGAAAATTTTAATATATCTGACCACATGTTGATATCACCCTAGCCTTTCTCTATTTAGGTAACTAGTATTTCTTAGGTTTTATGTTTCTAATAATAATAATAATAATATTTACAAATATATCCTAGGAAATAAAAGCATTTTTTGCTTACCAGAGGAATGATCTTGCTGCTTGCCACACAGCAATAAATGCGAATTCTTCTCTTAAGAAAATTGGGCATACGACAGACACTCTTTTAACCTTTTTTGCAGGCTTAAATTTCGTTGTTTGGTTGAAAAAGGATATTTTGTGCACTGATAGAGTGTTTTTGGCGCCATCTCTGTTCGGTTTCGTAAATTAAACGTTAACAATTCAGAGGAATGACAAACTTAGCGGTTACCGAAATAAATAGTTTTTAGTAAAGTTGTTACAACTTGTTTCGTAATAATTAAAAAAATCAGTGGAGTGATGGATATATTCATTCGTTACATGAAAAAAAAATAACGTTTGTGTCTTGTAACTTATCTTTTTTTACTTTTATATGCATCAGAAGATAGTAGACTCCCTTGGTTACAATCCAGAAGAATTATATTTCCTTCAAATAAAAACAAAAGAAAAGTAATAATAATTTGGAATTACATTGTTATGAATTAATTTGAGGAAAAAATAAACCTTAATTTCTACAATTATTTCTGGTTATAGAGTATCATTAAACACACATTGACATATTGTATTGTTAAAAGCAAGCGTTTGACAGAGTCATATTTGTAACTTTTTTTAAAAATGTAATTATAGAAAAAGTAAATTTTAATATGTATTGTGCCGTTTATTTAAATTATATTTAATTTGTAGAATTTTGTAACCAAAATGAAAATTCTGAGGAAGATAATAAAAAAATTGTCGAAAGGTAAAGAAAAATTTTATTAAATTAATATATATTGCTGTGTATTAATTGAAATAAATGAAAAATGCTAAAATGATTTTAAAATGAAAAAGAAAAAATATTAGCTAACCTCAAAGGAAAGGATTTTTAATAAAACAAAAAAAACTATTAATCCCAGAGTTACCCTCACGAATTAAAATTTTAATCTAACCACGAAAAGTAAATTGTGAGTAAATGAAGTCAGACTTTCTCAATTACCCGAAAAATTGAAAAGGGTTTAAAATAAAATTAAAAGAACAGAATTTTCAACCCAATGACGATAATTAACAAACAATTTATTACTACAACAACGGGTTAAATTACAGATTGTGCAGAAAAAACCTTGAACTGAAGGTTCTGGCCTAAAATAAAAACTGCACTTGACTCTAAATTAAAATAGGACAAAGCTATTTCCTATGCAAAGCAAAAGATTTGTTTGTTCAGGAAGATAATCCAAAATACACAACCTTTGAAATACTTCACAAAATAAATTAAACTAAAATATATCTCCCTAAACAAAAATAATAATAATTGATCTTATATCTATAATGTGCACACTTCAATATGTTAACAATTATCACAAAAAGAAATCCTTGCTTGATTAAATTTTTACAGAAATTAAATTTCAATATTAAATGAATTACAAAATGGCAAACAATGATATACAAAAATACGTCTACTCACGTCAATACTCGAACAAGGAAGTCCTTAACAAAACTCTACAATTGTTTTTCTTACAAAAATCCCTCTCAAAATCGTACAACGCAGACATATAACATTTCAACGACAAAATTCAATAGAATCCGCATTAAATCAACACAAGCAAACAATAGACATTTGAATGAATGGATTAATTAAAAAAAACTTAACACTAAATAAATTAAAATGATACAATCAACTCTTTAACTAAACTTATACCAAACAAAATATAAATTGTGAAAAATTCTCGTTAAATTAAACAACAGCTGTTTAAGCAAGGAAAACAACCAATAAATAACCAAAAATATGCAACTTAAAATACACTCAGCGGAAAATGGGTTGTCTAACCACAGCAATATATATCTAGAAAAGCCGTTATCTCAAAAAAGAAAAAGAAAAAAATACACTATCGGCTAAGAACAAAATTTTCAACAAAAAACAAATATGTGGGAACACCTGATTATGGGTTCTATTAAAAAAATAACCTTAAGAGCAGTTTTTGTAGTATTTTTATTCTAATTTGTAACATACTTTGATTTCCAACAACTATCACATGTTTCTAGATATGACGTCATCGGTACTTTTTTAAATGGATCACCCTGTATTTTTTTTTCACATTTTCGAATAGACACTTTTCCAAAATAATTACAATGATATACGGCTTGCTTGGTGGGTATGCGGCTTTACTACTTATATTTATATAGACTGTGTTATTATTAATGTGGTTAAAAAAAGGTTAAAAAAATGAAGTACTTATCTTTTTCTAATACATTAATGTCTACAGTTTATATAAATTCAGCAAAAAAAATATTTTCCTGCGATTTCTTTATATTAAAATATTTGTTTCACTATTTTAATGTTTTTTTTTTTTTTTTTTAACTTGTAGAGAGCTTGAAGATGGTCATTTTCGGTCGAAACATTTAACTTTTAAGATAGCAAAACAACGAATAAAAAACGTTAAATTCGTTAACGCAAATATAATTCATTATTTAATTAATAATAATAATAAATTTCATTCCATAATACATAAGTATGAAATATGTCAGTATATAAATAAAATCGATCAATGCATATTAAAAAGTGAGACATTTACAACATTTAATATATGTAAATATTGAAATATTTATGCTGTCAATATTACTTTTGATATTAAAAAAAAAGAAAAAAGATTTTATACAGTTAACTTTGGACCAAGAAAGTTTTTAACGTATTTTTAAAATGACACATCTGAATAATAAATTTAGTTCCCTATTTTTAAATATTTTGTGTTGCATGTAAACAAAATCAGAGATAGAACCGATATTGATAACAAATATTCGAAATTACACATGAAAAAATTACTAAACACCGAAATTTGAATCTTTTCTATTTGTCACTGCCAACTTATATTTATCAAGAAATAATTTCATACAATTCTAGACTTATTCAGATAATAATATTACACGTTTTGTATTAATTTTTTAAACGTGTATTTATTGATTTCTTTTATTTATTTATTTTTTAATTGATTGATACAAAATTTACGAATTCAATAGAATTTTTTCATTAGGAAATTTTATTTGAATTTGACGTCCTATTCGTATTGTGTGTGATATGCAATATAGCAATATAACAAATCTAGTCTGTATTTACAACACGTTATTAAGTAATCGACATTGTAGTAATAGCAGCAGGAGCAGCGTTGTAACATATTTATTATAAGCACTTTTCATACACGATATGCTTGTTATAATTTTAATTTATTCCTAATTTGCAAAGCAGCATATATGTAAGGTTTGTTCAAACAGAACAATTCGAGGCGTATATTCCATTAACTTAAGTATTTATAAAGTGTTAATTACATTTATTTATCAGTATTTTTACATCTGCAAGTTTTGGTGAAAGTATATAAAAAAATTACCTATTTGAACAAACCTTCGAGTAAATCTATGATTATTGTTACCTCCTAGTATTGTACCAACACCTTTTGTGCAATATAACCAACTTTAACACATTCAAGACGTGTTTTATTTTAACTATTCCTAATTAATCATACCTACCTATCGAAAATATCTCAGAAAAAATTTGAGTATTCTATTATTTCGATTAAAATCGATTAAAATTATTAAAAAAAAAAAAACAGAAAAAGTAATGTTTCGCGCTTAAAATCAGTTGTTTGTGTTCAAGTTGTGTTTTCTTTTTCACGTTTTCTAGTATCTTTTTAATTGTGCTGTTGGTAATCTCTATTTATTAAAGTTTGTTCGCATCAAATTTGCGATAAAATATAGAACAGTACGCCACTGGTTGTCAAATGAAGGAATAAATTTATTAAGAAACACCGTGACAGGATTTGTGTGGCTGATTTTGCAAAGATTGTTTTATAAAGATTGGATTATTTCATATAAAAATAAAAAAAACAATTTTTATATTTGGCAAGTATATATCAATATTTATTTCTAGGCGACAATAAACCGATTTGGCAAGTGGCTGAAGAACGGGAAGAGAACAAGGCTAGAAACCGCGAGAACGCCCCCTATGGCGAATATGGCGGCTGGCACAAAGCGGCCAAAGTCGATTCGCCCACAGTGACAACCACGCTGAAGAACTTGGGCGCCCTCTACCGTCGACAGGGTAAATACGAGGCGGCCGACACCTTAGAAGATTGCGCCCTGCGCAGTAGAAAAGAAGTAAGTGTGCTTTTTTCCGCTATTTCTAGCTTCATTTGTTTCGTGTCGCTAATACTCATCATATGAATATTATACATTTTTTTGACGCTGCTGCAGCATGTGCAACAAGTAAGTTCGTTGGCTTTTTTATTATTATTATTATTATTACTATTATTATTTCATGTGTGGAAAACCCGCAAAGTTTTGCGCGAACGCTTGTCGCTAAATTTTTGAACGACGGTGTATCTATCGGGCGCTTAATTTTCGCGAATTTTGTGTTGAAAGAATGCGTGTTTAGTTGGATATGTATTTTGGTAGAATTATTAATTGGTGGTATTAAAAAGAAACATCTAAATTATAAAATTTATCAACGTTAAAAAGAAATCGTTCCAATATTAGGATACACCTTGTTCCAAAATAAATGAGACTGTATTTTTATTGGGGTTAGTACAAATTATTTATCGCAAATTTCGGATTTTTATCAAATTTGGTACAAGTTTATTAAAACGGCATGAATATGTTGTATTATCTCAATCTGAACTAAGAACAACATAACAGAAGAGCGCTATTAAGGAAATAGTTCTAAAGAAATGTGTTGGAATATACAAAGATACTGTTATTTAAAATTTGATTTTGTAAATTGATTTTCATTCTGGATTTAGACATTCAAAATACTTATACTGAATTTGAGAGAATCGACGTTCATCGGCCATATTATAAATACTTACAAAGCATTTTTATTACCATTATATTATACAAAATATATACAGGTTGTCCCAGCAAACACTGGAACTTTCATTATAGCTCTATATATATTCAACAAGAATTTTATGGAATTCAATAACAATTGCATAACGTGATAGTGTTCCTGACTATAATATTTCAAATAAATGAAGTTAGATTTTTTTTTAATTTTATAATATAATATTGATATATACAGGGTGTAACAGTGGTAACGTTTATGGTGGGCAAATGGTAGACATTTTCGAAAATTTGATTTTGAATTTTTGATTATAGCTATAATTTAAAAGTAATATACAATATATCTACAGGGTGTTGCAGGAACTAGCGGTACATCAAAGTTATGGTTTTCTTAATGGACAGCCTATATTTTATAATATTTTTGAATTGCACACGCGAAACTAGAGTAACTTTATTTAAGGTTCCCCCTATGTCTAACTTTTATAGTTCCGGGGGATAATTCATTTTTAACGGAAATTCAAAAAAGTCTGCTACCTCGAGAATGGCTCTCGTATTCAGAGAGCCATTCCAAAAAATTGAAAAAATAAAATGGAAAAATGTTAAAAAAATCTAAAGGATGGAGCAAAGTTTGCAAAAAAAATGTTCAAAAAATTGGAAAAATAATTTAATGTAAAAAAGAGATAAAAAATAAAAGAAATTACTTGAATTATTAAAAAACAAAAAACATTAGAAAAGGGGACAAACGAGGAAATACAAAAACTGTTTAAAAAGAAAAAAAAAATGTTAAAAAGGTAACAAAAAGGAAAAATAATTTAAAAAAAATATTAGAAATTGACCGTTGTTTTTTCTTTTAAAATGGTAGAATGTTCGCAAGAAATTGTTAAAAAAAAAAAGAAAAAGAAAATTATTGAAAAAAAATGTTGAAAATATAATTAAAAAATTAAAAAAGGGGCAAAAAAAAAAGAAAATGAGAACTTTTTGACAAAAAAAAAAATTAAAAGGTAACAAAAATAAAAACATTCAAAAAAAAAAAATAAAAAAAACCGTTAAAAAATTAAGAATGAATAAATGTAAAAAAGATTTCTACCTTGAAAAATTTGTTGAAAAAATAATTTAAAAAAAAATTAAAAAAGGAAAATAAGAACTGTTTAATAAATTTGGCAAAAAAATAAAATGTTGAAAAGAACAAAAATTTAAATAAATATTAAAAATTGACAGTGGTTTTTTTTTCTTTTAAAATGGTAGAATGTTCTCAAGAAATTGTTAAAAAAAAATAGAAAAACAAAAAAATGTAAAAAGAAATTATTTAAAAAAATAATTAAAAAATTAAAAAAGGGCAAAAAGGGAAAATGAGAACTGTTTGACAAAAAAAAATATTAAAAAGGTAACAAAAACAAAAAGATTAAAAAAAAATAAAAACCGTTAAAAAATTAAGAATGAATAAATGTAAAAAAGATTTCTCTTGAAAAAAATGATTAAAAAATAATTAAAAAAAAATAAAAAAGGAAAATAAGAACTGTTTAATAAGTTTGACAAAAAAAAAAATGTTGAAAAAGGTAACAAAAATAAAAAATAAAAAAAATGTTAGGAAATTTAAAAAAAATAACTAATTTGAAAAAGATTTCTAGCATTTTTACGTTTTTTCCCCTTTTTTAACAATTTTCGTAATTTTTTAAATTTTCCCCCAATGATTTTGCATGTTGCCTCTTGCCAGAAACGAAAAGTCATGATTTTGACGATGATTTGAGTGATCATGTAATTGGCCCATATTGTGCTTTTTTTTCGCCTATTTAGTCCTGCTAAAACACCGAGAACTGACAAATGTAGAAAGAAAAAGAATGCTCCTGATAGTGAAGCCAATCTAGAGATCTCTTTGATACCAACTTCAGATACTTTCATTGGTCATAGTGTCTATTTACAGCCATGTTAATTTTTCAAAAAAAAAAGGTACTCGCTTACAGGGGTGAGCATGAGGGTGTAGCAACTTTTGAGACAGTCTGTATAGTAAGGAATATTTTTAAGTTAATGCAACATTGAATTCTATAAAACTTTAACTGTAATTAAAGATCCAATATTCATGAGCGCACCTGCATGTACACTGACCAACAGAATTAATGTCATCGTCTATAGCGTAGTGAGTAGTGACTATTAAAACTGCTCATCATCTGAAAAAGCGTGCGTTTGGATGTCATCAGCTTATGCAGGTAGAAGGTTTATTGGGACACCAATAAACCTCCTATCTGTCAATATGTCAAATGTTTTTTTACACGTATGTGTAAAACATTTAGCAATCATACAAATCAGATAGGAAAATATGAAAATTCTCTGCGTGCGACGACATTATTTCTGTCGAGTAGTGTACATATTTATCGTAATTAATTATTAGCAAAAAAATGAGGCAAGAAAAGCTGCTCATCGCTTCCTAACTTGAGCGCTTGCCCCGCTTGTAGGCAGCACTAACTTCGATCGCAGCAACGATCGATCTCTTCGCATAATCCACTTTTAATAATACCACACGCATAACCTTTTTCTCGTCGCCCAGGCTTTGGATATCGTAAAACAATCGAAGGTGGCGGCTATATTGGGCAACTGCGACAGACGCAAGCCCGGTAGCGGCGTCTCCAAAGACAAGAACTCCAGGCGGGGTTCTAGGGAGAGTCTCGACATGCCCTACGATGGCGAAGAGGTACGTATACTCTCATTCCGTTACTATTTTCGTTATTTTTTCTTCTGTTTTCCCCTTCTGTCTCTCTCTCTGACTGTTTTCTCTGATTATTCGTCGGGTGCTTGTGTAGTTATCGTCTGCGAACGCTTCTCCTAATTTTCGTCGTTGAAGGAGGGTAGCTGCTGGGGAAAAGTGATGATTTATCCTTTTATTTAAAGTTTATACTCATTTTATCAGAGATAGATGCAAAAGTAATGGTAATTTATCAAACAAAATTCTCTAAAAATCTAAAATATTTTCATATATATTTTTTTTTATTAAAACACAAAGTGAAGACTTTTCAATTAAGGGTTATTAATAATGACGTGTCAATATAATAATACAGTGACCGGCATAAATATTGCAACATATGGGAAATTTTTTTTATTGTTAAAATATACTAAAACTTTTTTTTGGGGGATAGGTTGTGCATGTCTAGAAACGCCAAAATTTATTTTGACAGACGTCACGTGACCACTGGTATGGCGGTAAATTTAAAAAATATGCCGTGAATCTGCAAAAAGTGAGGTTAGATGACATGATATGCAAAAAAGTTATTTGAAAAAGTTGCTTGGAATTCAATGCTGAAGCCGCATGCAAATTTTTGTAAACATATTTAAAAAAAAATAAAATCACAATTTTTCCAAATATTGTTTCATTGAATTAGATATTTCCATTTTTTTCGCTTTTAGCAGCTCAACTGCAGTACTGTTTCCAAATTTGGTTGATACTCAAACAGTTTTGTCAATTTTTGCATAATTAACACAGCGAAAACTGAAAAATACGATTTCAGTGTGTTGCAATATTTATGCCGGTCACTGTGTATACAGGGTATTCCACGTAACTGGTTCATTAAAAGTTTATGATGTTCTATTATTTATTTATATTTGAGATTTTGGCACCAGTATCTGTTCGATTGGAATTATAAATGTAAAATACCTTAACCAAAATA
Source organism: Protaetia brevitarsis (assembly GCA_004143645.1). Taxonomy (NCBI): domain Eukaryota; kingdom Metazoa; phylum Arthropoda; class Insecta; order Coleoptera; family Scarabaeidae; genus Protaetia; species Protaetia brevitarsis. The sequence goes on along the minus strand of RXPK01000560.1, from coordinate 36,325 downwards.
TCACTTCCGGTTGACCGGAAATGGATGTCAACTTTCTTATTTTAAATAGAATGATCTAATTTTTTATTCATTTTGATTCTGCAACTATAATACGTCAGTTTCATTAGCTATTCCTATAGCTACATGTTGCCGTTTTTGAGTTATTTTAGTTTTTCTTTTTTTTTAGTCATAATCATTGCATCATTGAGCAATTAATATCTCGGTTAATACTGCAAGTAGAGACTCCAAATTTGCTATGTTACGAATGTAGATATTACTCTAACAAACGGTAGGCACACTTTATATTCTAACATACAGGGTGTTCAAAACTGAGGAACAAAGTGATATGCTTTCAAATGCAGAAAACTCATTTTTTTTAAATAGAACACCCTGTATTTTAATTCGGAATTAGGAAGTAAATATCATCCTACTATACTTATATGAGCATTCCCTATACCTATCTTTAATAGGTTTTGAGATATGAGCGACTTTTTGTTAAACAGACTAAGTAGCCCTATCTTTAATTTTTGTAGGTGGCTCTGAAATGATTCACGTCAAATTCATGTATTATTTTTGAATAACCATACAAGAATGTCTGTTCGAATAGTATTTCTATTAATATTGCGTTGTAGGAAAGTGTAATTACAATGATATACTAAACACTTTTGTTAGTCAATGAATTTGACATTAATCCCATTCAGAGCAGCTACGAACACGCAAAGATAGGCTACTAGTCTGTTTAACAAAAGTCGTTCGTATCTAAAATCTATTAAAGATAGGTATAGGGAATGCTGATATAAAGTGATAGGGATTATATTTATTCTTAATTCCGAATAAAATACAGGGTGTTCATTTAAAAAAAAAATAATTACTTAGTCTGTTTAACAAAAAGTCGCTCATATCTCAAAATCTATTAAAGATAGGTATAGGGAATGCTCATATAAAGCGATAGGATGATATTTACTTCCTAATTCCGAATTAAAATACAGGTGTTCTATTTAAAAATGTGGTTTTCTGCATTTGAAAATATGTCACTTTGTTCTTCAGTTTTGAACACCCTGTGTTAGAATGTAAAGTGTGCTTACCGTTTCTTAGAGTAATATCTACATTCATAACATAGCAAATTTGGAGTCTCTACTTGCAGTATTAACGAGATATTAATTTCTCATGATGCAATGATTATGACTAAAAAAAAAAGAAAACTTAAATAACTCAAAAACGGCAACATGTAGCTATAGGAATAGCTAATGAAAACTGACGTATTTACAGTTGTAGATCCAAAAATGATAAAAAATTATATCATTCTATTTAAAATAACAAAGTTGACATCCATTTCAGTCAACCGGAAGTGATATTTTGGTTTAGGTATTTTACATTTATAGTTCCAATCAACAGATACTGGTGCAAAATCTCAAATATAAGTAAAAATAGACATCATAAACTTTTAATGAACCAGTTACGTGGAATACCCTGTATACCATATTTTAAGTTTTGTTTAATTTTATTTTATCTGAAACATATTTTAACTACAAATACCTTATATTCCCTAATAGCCAAATTTAAATTTCCCGCCACTATTTTTAATAACTTCAACGTAAAGGCATTAAAACAACTATGAATGTAGTACAAAATGGTAGGTAATTTTATGTTTGAACGTTGAAGTTACTAAGAATAATTGCGGGCAATTCAAATTTGGCTATGTGAGTTTAAGTATATTTTAACTATTTCCATATACCTATTTTTGTCCATACAACGGTGTTTACCAAACAAACGCAATTTTTGACAAAAATAATACGAATATGGTGATAGTTAAAGTATGCTTAAATATGAGGTGTGATTAAAATAACTCAAAAAAAGAATATATTAAACAAAACTTAAAATATTATGTATTATTGTACGTTATAAATAATTTTGAAAAACGAGAACATATAATTACGAAACGTAAAAAAAAACATTTGTATAATTTAAAACCAAAATTTAAAAAAATGCCGGCTTACCCAAATAAAAACATTATTGTAGAAAATATGATACAAGTTCAGTAATTTTAAGAAAATATTGCATATATGTTGTACTTATGTATATGGCAAAAAAAAATAAATATAAATATATTTATAAATATTATGTCAAATATAAAAAGAAAAGTATATTTAAGATGGGCTAAAGTCGTTGGAGGAAATAGATTTTTCATTCCTTGAGTTTCTTAAAAAAAAAAATAATTTAACTATGTTTCAACTTTAAAAAACTGAATCAGCATTTAACGAAAATCAAAACTATCAATTAAAAATCAGGGATAGTGGTTTTTTTTTGTTTTTTTTTGTTGAAACTAAAATTTTAAATAGAATAAAGTTAAATTTTAATTTAACATTATTTTAAAAACAACGTGATGTTGTTGAGTCATTACGAATCTAAAAATTTAGACACTGTCACGTAAGTTTTTTATACATTTATACATATTTGATAATTACAAATAAGTTTCATGTTCTTCAATATTGTAAATCTTCAAATCTCGAAAAAAAATATATTCTTAATTTTTTTTTTAATTTTTTAATTCTTTAAAAACGGATTTTTATATTTTTAATGTTTTTTTTTTTCTGAATTTTTACATTTTTTTGTAATTGTTCATTTTTCAATTTGTTTTTGAATAATTTTTGATTTTTTTTCCTCAATATTTTTACCTTTTTGCATTTGTATTTTTTTTTTTAATATTTGTTTTTATTTTTTCTAATTTTGTTTATTTTTCAAAATTTTGTAATTATTTTTTTTTTGCATTTTCCTCATATTTTAGCTTTTTAACATTTGTTCTTTTTTAAAAAAATTCAAACATTTTTCTCAGTTTTTTTGTCAATTTTTTACACTTTTTTTCATTTTTTAATTCCTTTTAGAAGTCGTTATTTTTTCATTTTGAAAAAAAAAATCTTGGTGATCTTTAACGACTTTTTTTTCTTCAAATTTGTTACCTTTTTTTAACATTCCCAGAATTTTCTCCAAAACTTGTGCCCTGCTTTTAACGATTTTTCTTTTTTCAATTTTTTACATATTTTTTCTTATTCGTTTATTAGTGAACCTTATTTCAAAATACTATCCTGCCCTCGCTGCGACTATCTTAAGAAAAAAAATAACATCTCATTTTTAATGTAATATGTTGAAGACAAAAACGCAGAGAGAGAATTTGACATCTGACATTACAAAAACGCAGCAATCAGTAACATTTTATTTTGTACATATAGTAAATGTCGTATACACAAAAAGATTTTTTTATCTTGGCGTGTATAGTTTTGCCTTTGAGTATTAGCCAATAGGAGAGATACTATTTTATGCAACGCTATTTTCTTAAAGTGAATGAACTGTAATCATTTTTTCCCCCAATTAAATTAATTAAGCAAAATTTAAAATATTACATTACATTGAATTCGTATCATATCATCACTTTTCTCCCAGCTTTTAACAATAATTTTACCATTTTCACATCTACACGTAAATATTTTGGGATAAAACACTCATTTCAATGTTTTTTTTTTTTTTAATCCAAACAAATCTATAAAACACTACCATCAATTTCGATCAATTTAAAAATAATCCCGTGGTTTTAAAACGGTAAGTCCATCATCATTTTTCGTCATAGATATTTGGGGCAAGTATGTTATACATATTATATAAATGTTTATATCATTATTGTTCTGCTGTCTTTTGTTATTTCTGTCATTTAGAACGTATATACATAGACCGTTTATCAACTCCATTCCTTAAAATAACAACACGAACACAAACGATAAAAATCTCTAACTAACTAAAAATCATTCGAAAACTTCTGTTATTATTCTATATATCTTATTATTCTGTTTTTGACAGTCCAACACGGCTAGGACACCGGACGCAGAAAGAGGTGGCCTAAAAACTAAACTATTCAATGCGCTCGGAATCAATTCGCCAGTCTCAAAACCCAGCTCTTAGAAATCAAATATATCATATAATTATTGTCAAATCGCCCTGACGATGTTGTTGTTGGGACGACAAACACAAAAACTATTCGTAAGAGGAATCGAATGCGCCCCAAATTTGCATTTTATTATTATTATTATTATTATATCGTTTAATGTGGTGCCTTTTATATCCATTGATGAGATTATTTCTGGGCGGATCTATGGGGCACCGAAAACTCCCTCGTTTTTTAACTTTTTTTGCGTACATTCCGCCGTTATGCATTATACAGAGGGCAGACATTTCTATAATTTCTCTTCCTGCATCCGTAAAAAAACAGATCTGTTGACTGAAAACGTGTTTTTCGCGTATGTTAGTTGATTTTGTTTATAAACAGGTCGGTAAGATTGAAAATCGAATCACGCTTGTGTGGAGAGCAACATTTTTATGTCATATTAACCTTGGGTATTGTTTATATGACATGTTTTTTATCAAAAAATATGCTGTTTAAAAGTTGCAAGCGATTTTCTTTAAGTTAACTCGAATATGAAATCATCTAGTGACATTTGAGATGTGACCTGTCAAAGTAATCATAATGTAAAGAAATTATTAATGACAAAATTAAAAATAAATAAATTATCCATCCATTCTGGTTTATTAGTAATATATTTAAAAGCAGCCACATGTTTCGATACATCTCCATCATCCTTAGGCTTTTAAAACGTCAATTTTAACGTTTTAAAAGTCTGAGAATGGTCAATATGTGCCGAAACATGTAACTGCGTTTAAAAATATCACCAATAAACTAAAATGGAATGAACGATTTATTTAATTATTTTATTTACATATACGATAATTAGTTTCAAGTAAAAAAAAAAACATCAAAATCACAAAATTATAAATTATATTACTACTTTGACATATAATTTTTATCCTGTCAAAGTAATCATAATGTGAACAAATTATTAATGACAATATTGTAAATGAATAGATTCTTCATTCCTTACTAATTTATTAGTAAAATATTAAAAAGCAGCTACATGTTTCGACACATCTTGGCCATCCTCAGGCTTTTAAAACGTCAATTTTAACGTTTTAAAAGTCTGAGAATGGTCAAGATGTGGCGAAACATGTAACTGCTTTTAAAGATATATCACCAATAAACTAGAATGGAATGAACGATTTATTTAATTATTTTATTTACATATACGATAATTAATTTCAAGTAAAAAAAAAACATCAAAATCACAAAATTATAAATTATATTACTACTTTGACATATAATTTTTATCCTGTCATAGTAATCATAATGTGAACAAATTATTAATGACAATATTGTAAATGAATAAATTCTTCATTCCATACTAATTTATTAGTAAAATATTAAAAAGCAGCTACATATTTCGACACATCTGGACCATCCTCAGGCTTTTAAAACGTCCATTTTAACTTTTTAATAGCAGGAGAATGGTCAAAATGTGTCGAAACAAATGGCTGCTTTTAAAGATATCACCAATAAACTAGAATGGAATGAACGATTTATTTAATTATTTTATTTACATATACGATAATTAATTTCAAGTAAAAAAAAAACATCAAAATCACAAAATTATAAATTATATTACTACTTTGACATATAATTTTTATCCTGTCATAGTAATCATAATGTGAACAAATTATTAATGACAATATTGTAAATGAATAAATTCTTCATTCCATACTAATTTATTAGTAAAATATTAAAAAGCAGCTACATATTTCGACACATCTGACCATCCTCAGGCTTTTAAAACGTCCATTTTAACTTTTTAATAGCAGGAGAATGGTCAAAATGTGTCGAAACAAATGGCTGCTTTTAAAGATATCACCAATAAACTAGAATGGAATGAACGATTTACTTAATTATTTTATTTACATATACGATAATTAATTTCAAGTAAAAAAAAACATCAAAATCACAAAATTATAAATTATATTACTACTTTGACATATAATTTTTATCCTGTCAAAGTAATCATAATGTGAACAAATTATTAATGACAATATTGTAAATGAATAGATTCTTCATTCCATACTAATTTATTAGTAAAATATTAAAAAGCAGCTACATGTTTCGACACATCTTGGCCATCCTCAGGCTTTTAAAACGTCCATTTTAACTTTTTAATAGCAGGAGAATGGTCAAAATGTGTCTAAACAAATGGCTGCTTTTAAAGATATATCACCTATAAACCAGAATGGAATGAACGATTTATTTAATTATTTTATTTACATATACGATAATTAATTTCAAGTAAAAAAAAACATCAAAATCACAAAATTATAAATTATATTACTACTTTGACATATAATTTTTATCCTGTCAAAGTAATCATAATGTGAACAAATTATTAATGACAAGATTGTAAATGAATAAATTGTTCATTCTATTCTGGCTTATTAGTAATATATTAAAAGTAGCTATATGTTTCGACACATCTTGGCCATCCTCAGGCTTTTAAAACGTCCATTTTAACGTTTTAAAAGTCTGAGAATGGTCAAGATGTGCCGAAACATATAGCTGCTTTTAAAGATATCACCTATAAACCAGAATGGAATGAACGATTTATTTAATTATTTTATTTACATATACGATAATTAATTTCAAGTAAAAAAAAAAACATCAAAATCACAAAATTATAAATTATATTACTACTTTGACATATGATTTTTATCTTGTCAAAGTAATCATAATGTGAACAAATTATTAATGACAATATCGTAAATGAATAGATTCTTCATTCCATACTAATTTATTAGTAATATATTAAAAAGCAGCTACATGTTTCGACACATCTTTGCCATCCTCAGGCTTTTAAAACGTCCATTTTAACTTTTTAATAGCAGGAGAATGGTCAAGATGTGTCTAAACATACAGTCGCGAGCAAATGTTATAGGCACCCTAAATTTTGGGCGAATATCACAGTAAGAAATGAGTAAATAAAAAATTGTAGGTAATACATTATAAATATGTAGTATTTTAAGGGATCTTATTAATTTGTTGCATATTAGAGTGTTTTTAGTACAGCTATAATACTTTTTAGGTGGGAGGGGAAAAGTGACATCTCGAAGACTTGAAAATATATAAAAAAAAATAATACATTTACAAAGGGTATCTATAAAGACTATTGTTACCGTAAAGACGATTATATAAACGTTGAAATAACTGTCACAAAAAAAAATGCAAGAAACATGAAACCTATTAGTGTTGTCGAAGGTGCCTATAACATTTGCTCGCGACTGTATAGCTGCTTTTAAAGATATCACTTATAAACCAGAATGGGATGAACGATTTATTTAATTATTTTATTTACATATACAATCATCCATTTCAAGTAGAAATCAGCTAAACCACAAAATTACAAATTATATTACTATCCAGTGAACCAAATTTAAATTTCCCGCAATTATTTCAGCAACTTCAACTTAAAGGTATTCAAATAACTATTAATGTAATACAAAATCGTAGGTAATTCCATGCTTTAATGTTGAAGTTACTAAAAATAATTGCGGGAAATTTGAATTTGGTTCACTGGGTACTTTGACATATAATTTTTAATCTGTCAAAGTAATCATAAACGTAGAGAAATTCTCTTAAAGAAAAACATGTTTTGTTTTCATTATGATTTCTCATAAAAAGTTGATTACATATTTTAATTATAATTATTAATCCGTAAAGAACTGCTTTTTTATGTCAAGATTAGAGTTTAGTAACATTTAGTTATAATAATAATTTGACACTTTGTACATTTTGACATATTAACTTTCAATCTGTCAGCTGTCATTTAAAGTTTGCATTTTGCTTAAAATTTTATTTGTTGACGTACGCATCTGATTTTTTAGCGTCCAATAGTACAAATTTTGCTATCGATGTAAAAAATTTGAAAATCCTTTGGAGTAATAAGTGAGCAAAAAATCAGAAATGATATAAATGGATGCATAAGGATCGACCCTAATTCTTCACCTGTCAAAAGCTGTCATTTATCATCTTTTTCTTGTGTACATTTTGTAATTAATTATCTAATGCCCATAATGGACGTAAACTATTCGAAAATTAGAAACATTAATTAATTAGTAATATTTTCACTTATAAAAAGTTGATAGACCTGTCAAGAATTATCACCTATCATTGTCTTCTATTAGAATTAATAATAAAACGTTTAGTAACTCTTTAGTGCATTGACGAAAATTGCTTACCACACACAACATATCGCTTACTCGAATCACTTTATTTTATTAATACATAATTAATTTCTTAATACTTAATGTGGCTAATCGAATCGATAAATCAAATGGTCTCGGAAGTGTCATAGATTATTCTGACTCACTGAGTTTGTGTTTTTCTTTCCAGACTGTCTTTTGGGCCGCCCTAATTGTCTATTATTTAATATTTTTCGGACGTTGAATCAGATTCCGAAGGTAATTCTCCTAAAACGTACGTTAAGATTCAAATTTCGCGCCGCTGAATCGGTTGCTGGGCGACCAAGTGATGAATTATGGCGGGTAATTTAAATTCGAATGATTGTGGACAGTGAAAATTAAACAAAATCAACTAACAAGTTTAGTTTATATGATTTGTGATTTATATCAACAGTCAGACGCGATAGAATGCATTTATTGTTTCATTTTTATTTTGTTATTGACAATAACCGCTCCTCCCTACTCATATAAGTTGCCAACTAGATAAAAGAAAGAAACGTGCATGAATTAATAGAATGAGTAATCTCAGATTGTTAAAAAAAATATATATTTAAAAACACATTCTTTCTATATTTCTAAGTTCAGTAGTTAGTATTATAGGATCTGAATCATTTTCTACGCAATTTTATTTTCCTGATAACTGATAAGTGAATCTTTACTTACTAGAATTTCAATTTGGTTGTGCTGCACTTTTTTAATAAGTAAATAATTAATGATTAATATAAGCACCGTCTCATTCAGGAATTACGCTTTTTATTTTTAATAGACGTCGTATTTATCTAATTAGATTAATAATTTAAATAGAAAATAAAATTCTTGCATGAGAGGTGGTTCTATTAGAAAAAAAAAGAAAATTAAAAAAAAATATTGCCTTATTATTAAGATTTTATCATACGTAAAGCATGCTTTCTTAGAGAGTTCCTTTTTAACGGAACTAAAGATAATTAATTAAATAAAAGAAGGTGTATTATAAATCTAATAATAATTTAGTGTGATAGTTTTTTTTCCTTGCTTCGAACTTTATTTATTATTATTATTATTTTATAGATTTTATATTAAACAAAAGGAAAAATGGTATCTCCAGTTATTAATAAGAAGTAAATAAACGAAATACTTAAATGTCAATTAATTATTAATTAGTTAACTGTATTTGTGCAATTTTTTTGTTTAGTTCTTCCACTTTCGGTGTAATTTCCTCTAATACATAAACAACAACAAATAATTAAATAAATATTGCATAAAAAAAAACGTTAGAATTACTTATTATTAAATTCAAATATAGAAGAAGAATGCTTAAAAATGTCAAAAGAAAGAAAATAATTCTCGCTGCATGTGATAGAAATGTTTGAGAAACGTAGACATTTCCTGTAATAGATTGTTCATATAATAGAATACGCGTTAAGTAGTTTTTTTTTTTCTAATTCAATATTAGTATCCGTGCTATTTTATTAGGTGGACATTCTATGTATAAATTTTAAAAATATCATCGAAACGGAAATGCCTTGTTTTTTGATATGATATACAGTCGTTGCAATGATATTTGGAAATGATGGTATAATAAACTAAGATAAATAGTTTTGCGAATTCAGTTTACTCTGAATAACGTTGTCCCTATAAAAAAAAAATTGTTCGCACACGAATAACAACATTTAATTCGGTTTAAAAAGAAAGAAACATCTGTAACGAAGATGTAAAGAAGTACGGGTGGCCACAAATTAAAATAAAATGCTCAAATGTTCACGATTTTTGTTGGATTGAGGTTGGGGAATTTTGGAATAGGAGGGTTGGTGGTAGTGCAGAGAGAGAAGAAATGGCGGAGTGTTGTTTTTTTTACGTGAGAATTGAAAACAAAGGGCGTTAGTTAAGAGTTCATATAAAATATTGAAGTTGAATGCAGTATTGAAACTATATATTTAAAACTTCATATACATTAAATATTTTAAAAGCCAGCAGTGCCTAGTGTATTCTTTCGAAAAGTGTCGTCAATACAACTGTTTAAATTCCGAGCTTTCGTAATTTTAAGTGTAATTGATACTTAATAAGAGTGTTATAAATGAAGATTCTTGAGTTATTGGCCGTAATCAACTTTACTCACGATCGGTTAGTAAATTTAATATTTCTAACCTACAAACCCGTTAGAAAGCTCGCTATTACATATCGAGGTAAGTAATAGCACTTTTCTGGTTAGGTAATGTCATTTCAGTATTTAGGAAATATCAAGGTCATTTAAATAAGTAAATCAAATCACAAATCTTTATTAATAAGACAATTTATTCGCTTTTGGAATTAATATTAGTCGTTACATAAGAATTTCCATAACTGTTATATAACAATAGGATTATGTCGAAACGGCTGATCAAACCTCATTTGCAAAACATGTCTTATATGTTTGATATTCTTGCGAAGAATTCTTTAGTTATTTTAATCCATTCTAACTTAGATATTGCAAAAAATAGGTCTTCGTAACAGGAACTACTATTACTATTGTTTCCTAAAATTTCCACATCTCCGATTTTCATTTTTAATAGTTCGTCACTCTACAAGCCCAGAAATGCCAGTTATTAAAGCAACCTAAACAAACAAACAAAATACATTGTTAGTAACAATAAGAAAATCGCAATTTTACCTTTAAGTATTTTACGAAACATAAAAATCATTAAAAAAAAATCTGTAAAATGTACAATGGTGATCTTAATTAATTTTAAATTAAATTCTTGCGTTTAGTGGCCATATGTTTAATTCTTCTTAATTCAAATTTACATTGTTTCCTAAAGTTTCAAACGGAATTCCATCTTTTTCAAAGGTTTAAGTTGTCATTTTTAACTACTAACTACAATTTAATCAGCATTTATGTTATTATTCACTAAAGTAAAACTAAAAATGCAAAAACTTACTTAGTTTACTTTTTCATAGCCTTCTTATCACATAATTTTATGCAATTAAAATTATTTTTAATCGAGTCACAGATTGCACTTTTTTTTTAAACAACAAGTATGGACAACACAACATATTAAAATTGTTGTGAAACTACAGCTAAAATCCTTATACCTATTTTTACTATAAGCTTTGGTGCTAGTCTATAAAAAAGTATGTTTTTTTATGTAGTGATAAACAGTTCGACTTCTATCAGTCTTATTTAGAGAGTATATTATTGTCTACATGCATGATCAATTTCTCCATCACAGAGGAGGCATTAATTAAGAGTACCATTGTCTGTACATACCATCGGCAGTCAAAATTATACAATAGAACTGCCACTAACTCAAGAATTTTCATTTATAATATTATAAATCAATCGGCTAAGAAAAACAAGGAAATAGTACATCAAACAAAAACAATTTTTATACCATAATAATAATAGAATGATATGTTATTCAGTGTCAGTTATACTCGAAATTTAATTGCTCTGATGAAACAATAAATAAAATTCCGAAAGCTCAGAATTTCGAATAGTTTAAAGATTAAAAAAGAAAACTTGGAATTAACACAAACATAATATACACGAGAAGGGGTGGGAAAAAAATTTGTATTTTTGAACCCCATAACCACTCCGTGAATACGCCATTAAAATACCCTAAAAAAATAGGGATGCTAAATATCACAAATAATTCCTAAAGCGTGATTCAATACGTCGTTTTTATTTTAAAATGTGTAATAACATAATCAAAACTTTATCTGTCAAATTGAAGTTTGTTTATGTACCATCGAAGACAAAAGAGTCTTGAGTCACAATTAAAGAGAGATATATTGAAATACTGAAGAAACTCCAATGATTCTATCTCTATGTCAAACTTGAGTCGAGACTATTGTCTTTGATAGTACATATTTTGTAATGTCAACATCAACAATGACGCAACGATTCTTTCGATGAAAATCCTAGCTCTAATGCATTGCACGATTTAAATATTAGTTATATTGGCCCGTATGCATCTTTAAATAGAGAGGCAATTATAATATTGACGTTTATATGTAACCTCTGCATGTAATAGTGCAAGACGGAGCTATTATATGATATATCTAGTAACTCCACGTGACTCTTCGTGAACACTTCGAGTTTTAACTAATTTTTATACATACAGTGGAATGAATTCACGATTATAAAGATTACCTTTTGTTAATATAACAAAAAGCCAATAAATAGTGTCATTTCCAAATATCTTAGCGATTACTTTAGCGTAAAAATAGATTTTGTTTTTAATTGATGCGTTCTTCCAAAATCTGCAAAAGGCATTATTCCGTACATATTTTAACGAATAGAATTAAAAAAAAAAAGATTATTATCTAAAACTTTATAGATATAATATACTTATAAAATTCTTTGCTCCGCAGACATACACAAAACACAAAACATATTATAGAAAAGAATTATATTTGTTAAACCCTGTTTTTAATAATAAATAATGTTAAAATAACCTTGGTTTTTTTTCTTTTTATTTTAATTTACCGAAAGAAAGTTTGATATAAAAATACATCACGTACCTGGACAAGCATGTTCATAATCTCGAATAAATGTTGATTAATGTCATTAATTTCCGAAATAACCCGAATTAACATGGAGTTGATAACGTTTTAGTGTTTTGCTTCTATAAATGTGTTCGATTTTTTTTTGTGTCTTATAATATGGCCTTTTAAGTATAATATCGATGTTGCTTTAATGTTACTTATCGATTTTTTTTTTAAGTTGTATATTTATGCATTATGAACGTGTTTTTATTTAATTATATTTCCAGAAACTTGCTTAAAATGAGTACTTCCTAATTATTATTATTTTTTTTTTGGTCAATGTGGCTTCTCTTTTATCGTTTCGCTTTGGTTTACTGAAATCACATGGCTTGATCTGCATTTGCACGTTGTGATCCTCAATTAAATACATTTTCAATAGCACTACTTTAATTTGATTCAAATTAATTAAAAAAAAAAAAAAACACCACTCAGAGTTGATATAGGCAACGATATGGCGTGATGTAAGTTTTATAGCAAGCTCTCTTTTTCGCCCTGACGAAACCTTTTAAAACATCTTCGTTCGTGCAAAAGATAATAGTAATGAGATAATCGAACAAAGAAACAAAAAATAATGGTTGAATATTGACGCGTTGCTATTGAAAATGTTGTGTGTGTGGTGAGAAACAGGAGAGCACGTCTTTTCTTTTTGCATATCACACGACCGTCACCTAAAGTAAAGCGGTGTGTGTCAGTTTAGTGCACGCAAGGCACCAGCTCTTTGAGATTTAAGGACTCGATGGTGAATGCATTGTATAGACTTACCGGTCGCAGGGCCTCTACAGACCAGAACGTTGAGAAAGTGCGCAGGTAGGTGGTTTGTTACAGTATTTAAAAATGAGCTTTAGCGACATTCCGAAAGCCATTGGATGATTTAAATATGGAAAATTTGCTGTTGGAGCCTGGAGTTATATACAGGGTGATTCTCACTATATATGGGACAAACTTTAAGAGCTGATTCCTGAGGCTATTTTGATCATAAAAGTTCATATGAGTATATGTCCAAAACGGTTTGTTTTAAGTTATTGAATGTTTAATAATAAATTATGAACTATGACTAACACGATATAATATCACAGTTGGTTCTTCAAAAACTATTGTGTTGAGAGGGAATTGTTTATTTGTCATTTCAATATTTGTCAGAGTATTCATTCAGTTTATTGCCAGTTTCTGTTTACTAAAATGAATTACACGAATGCTGAGATGTGTGATATGCATTTCGTTTACGGTCTTGCCAATGGAAATTCGCGTGCTGCTAGACGTCTTTATGAAGAACGATACCCGAACCGTATCATCCCGCATCATTCAATATTTGCCCGTCTTCACCAACGTCTTAGTGAAACGAGAAATTTAAAAAAAAAACGGACGACTGATAACGGGCACCCATCTACAGTGAGAACTCCACAAGTTGAAGAAATGGTACTAAATGAAATTGAGGAATATCCTACTACAAGCACCAGAAAAATTGCGTTTGCTTTAAACATTAGTCAGGCTACAGTTTGGAGAATATTGAAAGATCAACTGTTGTATCCATATCACATTCAACGGGTGCAGGGCACTTTTGCCGGCAGATTTTCCGCAAAGAGTGGCTTTTTGTCAATGGATGCAACATAAAATCGCGCAAAATCCTGACTATTTGGCTCAAATATTCTTCACCGACGAGGCTACTTTCTCTAGAAACGCGATTACTAATTTTCATAATAATCACATATGGGCCGAAGAAAATCCGCACGAACTAGTGAATGCCCGTCATCAACATCAATTCTCTGTCAATGTGTGGGTCGGAATTGTTGGAGATCACTTGATAGGTCCACATTTTTTACCGATGCGGTTAAATGGCGAGGTATACCGCAATTTTCTTGAAGAGGAGCTACCACTACTGCTGGAAGAAGTTCCGTTGCAACTAAGATTACAAATGTATTTTATGCATGACGGTGCTCCAGCGCATTTTAGTTTAGTTGCTCGCGAGTTTTTGGACAATACGTATCCAGATCGGTGGATAGGACGGGAGGTCCACAACCGTGGCCTCCTCGGTCTCCAGACTTAAATTCTTTGGACTTTTTTCTCTGTGGTCAACTTAAATCATTAGTTTATACGACTCCCATTGAAAATGTCGATGAACTGAGAAATCGTATTATCGCAGCTTTTCAAACAATTCGAAATACCCCTGGTATTTTAGAACGGACTCGCCAGTCAATATGACGGAGGATAGAAGCTTGTATTGCAGTTGGGGGCGGTCATTTTCAGCAGTTAGTATAAGTCAATTTTGTTTTACTAATTATTTTGTTACTTTATAATAAAAACATTAATTATGTTGACTTACTATTAAACATTATACAACTTTAGAACTAAGCGATTTTGGGCATATGTTCTTATGAACTTTTATGATCAAAATAACCCTAGGAATCAGCGCTTAAAGTTTGTCGCATATATTGAGAATCACCCTGTATATGTATAACCAATAGCCTCACATGCAAATGATAAAACTTTACTAATTTGGCATTAAATAACAATGTATAGTTTAGTAATTTTGATAATTCAGAACCACAATCACGTGACTTTCGGAATTAAGTGGAGAATCTGTATTTATACATTTTATTACGAAGTATTGAAAATTTATTGTTCAAAATTTACCGAAGATTTTGGTGGGGATATGTTGGTAAGGATGAACTTTTTATACGAATTTCGATTGGTACTCCTTATTCTATCTGTGTTGAGAGTTGGAACTATATGGAAATATTACATACAGTGATTCATAGAAATTAGATCAAATTTAATATATTATATAATAAAATTAAATTTAATAAATAACGAGATTTCCATATTAAATTATCATTTAGTAATTATTCTTCCACATATTCATAGAAATTGCAACATTTATGGGAATATTTCGTGAGATCTATTTTTATGATTATTTAATTATAAGCAATTTTTGTTTTTTAAAACATACTCCTACATGTCGAACAACTGGAGCTTAACGAAAGCAAAATATTACAGATAACAGAGTGATTCTAAATATATACGACAAATTTTTGTGTATAAAAGTTCGTATGAATGTACAGTAAAGGAAATAAATATGTGGACAGTTCGTTAATATGTATGCAATACGAATCACAGTTACAAAACATTTTAAATGAAACGATGTGTTTTGTTTACTTACCCCAATGAATTCTACGAACTATTTTAACACCATTTTTTATTAAAGTGCTGTATCTCTAAATTCAACCGTTTTCTACATTTCTGCAATTTTGGCATATACATTGTTTTCGATAATATTCTGTATTTCACAAGCTATTAGAGATAATGGTGCCAAATAGATACTAAGTATATACTAAATTCTGTTAAAAGAACCACTAAATTGTATCGTTGAGTGTTCATAAAGTGATCGTCCAATAGCAAGCAACCTTTAACCATAGAAAATTATCTTTTTTGAAATAAAATAACGTGGTATTTCTAGTCACGGCATTTAATGCAGGAATAATTATTTTTGATAAGCATTAAAATTAATCTTCGATATTTTGATGTTAGTTTTATTTTTTATTTTGGAAAAACCATGACGTCTATCTACCAAGCCCAGAATATTTAATTTAAAATTAAATAATTTTATATTATAATTTATTTTTTAAGATCTATAATTCTCAAAAAGTTTAAGCAAGATCATATAGATTGCATAAGAAGGTCAAAGAAAACAAGAGCAACCAATTACAACATGTTAATGTTTTGTCAATTATTTCAAAATTTGCGATTATTGGAATAGTTGTAAAAACTCATTTATTCGTTTAGAAAAATTTCATCCTTTTTAAAACAGATCTAAAAAACATCTATTTACAATATTGTGTCACCTAAAGAATTTTTTTTTGATACAATTATCTAAAATATACTCAAAACATTAAAAAAACATATTTTTATTCAACCATAATATACACATATATACTAAATAACCCTGATAACGGAATGACGTGTAATAGACGTCAATATCACGTAATAGATCGATCGCCCATTAGACGTCATTTTTACGTCACTGCTACCTGGGAAGGTTTCTAATGACTGAAAATTAGATATTTCAAACAGAAATAAATTTCCATAATAAAGATTGGTTATGTTGCAATTGAATTACAATTACAAAGTAATAGAACACTTCAATTGTTATTTCAAATGTTATAAACTAGTTCTTTTATAATTAATTATCGAAGTCAATCAAAGTGCAATTAATTAATGCACATAATTGCATACAAAAGGTTAGGTGATGTATAAAAACAAATTTTTGGAGTTGTTAGATATGGTAAATCTCTACTTCCTCGTATAGAGAATATTTTTTTTTTTCATAAAACTAATAATAGAAAGAATTTTCCATATGGTTCCGATTTAGATATCCACATTGTATATGCGTAACATTCCAAACTGTTACCCTTTTAAAGAAAAGTATTTCAAGGTAATAGGTTTTATTTAGAAATCTAACCTTGGAACACACATTAGGTACTTCGTTATTTAAAATATACAATTTCCAATCCGCAGAGTGAAGCAAGAAAAGCGCAGGTCAGAGCACATTAAGTATTCCAAGGGCTTGAAGTCGTCAGCAAACGAATCCTCCTTTATTGTCTGACGTTTGTATTAGTTATTTATTTCGTCTTAATTAAGAGGAAGGACGCAAGCTAACGACAGCACTATCCATCTATTATATCGTTCGTCGAGAAATGATTTTTCTTCAATATTACTGGGTTTGGCTGTAATAAATTTAGTTTGTAAGCACATATTATATATTTTTATGAAATACGGAAAACTTTACGTACTTTGATTTGATCAAATTTTCCGCAATTATTTCTAGTAACTTGACCGAAAAGATATTAAACTAGCTAAATCGTAATTCATGGCTTCAACACATCGGAATTGCCGAAAATAATTGGGGAAAATTTAAATCCGGTTGATCGGCAGATAATTCGAAACATTTCATGAACAATTCGCTAATGGAAAAGTTAATTTTGACAGAGGCAGATGAGAAATTGTTTGGAGATTGATTTTCTGTCTATAAGAAGCATTTTTACAACATTATATTGCTTTATTCTTAATGAAACGATGATTTGCAATCGTTGAAAACAGTTAAGTTCATGCGGAAAGTTTTGAACTAGGTAATTACCTATGTTTGAAGATAACTATTACTTATAGAATTATATCCAAACTGAATATCGATTCTTTTATTGTGTTTGACGTTTATTTAATTTTTATTATCATCTTACTCTAATTACGACGACTTGAACTATAAATCAAAAAAAATGTAACAATTCAAATATAGCTTATTTCACAAAAAAAAAGACGTAAAAGAAACTCAAGATCAAATTAACAACACCTATCGTTAACATTCCAAACGTAAGAAATGTTCAAAATGGATGTTTGTTGTAAGATAACTATCCGTCGTATTATATTAAACAATTTATATTGCAATATCGAGAATGTACTAAAAAAACTAACTATGGAAAATGAAAATATTGATAGCAAAATGTGGGAGAACAAAGTCAAAATACTTACTCATTTATGATACGTTATATGTTTCATTTCACCAAACTTACACACCCAAGTACGAAATTCAGCTTTAAAATAAACCTTAGTTATGCTTGTATTATATTCGATTAATTAATTGTCTTGAAACTAAATACTTATACTATACTATGTAAGTTGTAGCGAAACGAACAAATAATATATTAGCTGTCAAAACTAGTTTCCTATATTACCAACTGTCTTGACATATTCTATTCTACATCTGCTTTGCACTCAGCATTTTTTTGTTTTTAACCCTTTTTTAAGCTAAATTCAAACTGTCGTCTAATTATTTTTACTAACTTCAACATAAGAATATTATTAAATACCCACCAATTATGAATCTAATACATAACCCTAGATAGTTTCACGCTTCAATGTTTAAATTGCTACAAATAGCTGTGGAAGAGTGGTGGGATGCTTTCTGAAGAATCTGAAGTGTTATGAATGTAATTTATTAAACCACAAAATTGAGAAGGTAAGTTTCTCTGTGACATCTTTACCGTAAAAAATAAAATAAATTCTTTGGTGCTATCTGACGTCTATATTAGTACTTTTTACGCAGCCTATAACAATTATTTCGCTGTTATAATCAGATATAACAAACAATCACATTTCTTTTGCAAATGATAATTATCCCAAGTCACTTTTTATGATTTAATTACTAAACCACGTAGTACGGAAAGATTATATAAACGTTTAAAATAATAATAGACAATACTCATTCACGAATTTTATATGGTAGTTATTATATTTAGAGAAAATGTCGCTTTTGCTACCCAAATGATGTGATTGTTTATATAGCTATATACATATAATGAAATGATAATATGGAACCAATAATATTGCTCTAATACTTTATAAGTAATATTACATATTATTAAATAATATAACCAAAATTAATACGATGGATCATTTATTTTTTGTTGGTAAATTTATTAGCGTTACGAACATTATATTTTATTGTCATTTGTGTTGGTAGATTGCTAGGATATGTATATGTATTTATTTATTTACTGAGGGTACGTTCTATGTGCTAGAGAATGTAGGAATTATAATTATAATAATAATAATATTCAAGAATATGCTGAAAGGCGTATAAGTATTATATTTAAGTGAAACATGTGCTTTTGCTATGTATACCAATACTGTATTTTGACTGTATTAAGCAAATAAATTATTCTAAAGAATACCTATGAGATGTTTTTATTGTAATAATCATTTGATAAAGGTTTTTTTTGCTTGTTTTGGAAGTCACAAATGTGATCAATTTTTAAAATAAGTATAATTCTACTAACAATTAGGGAAACATCAGTAACTGAGTAACTCCTACCTACCTCCCAATTTCTTTTTTATATTACAATAAAAAGCTATAAACACAGTGTATATATTTATTGTAACATTAAATTTGAAAAAAGAAATAATCAAATGATTCAGTCTCCGATTACTAAATGTCACTCACAATCAGTAAATTCATTCATAACCGAAAAGTTACAATCAAGTTCTCGAATGATCGAATTTTTAGATTTCGGTCATTCGATTCTGTCGCTACTTCCAGGCAGAGAATTGGTGGGAAAAGTTTTTATAGGTTATGTTGCGAGCAGTTGGTAGGTACGAATGTATTTTGCTTATGAGCTTGGGTGTTTTTCGCAATCACAAAATCAATACGTTCCTAACCTAAAACTGTGAAAATGTATATATTGCAAAAAAGTTAAATACGTTGAAAGAATTTATAAAATTTTGGAAATAAAAAAGACGTGTGCAAAAATACAAGGAAGGTGTTTTTTTTTTTCCTATTAAACATAAGTTCAATATATGTACAGTTTATTAAAATGTAGCGACATACGTAAATACTTTTGGTTCGATTGTACCAAGATGTTAGGCGTGATTTAATTTTAAACGGCACACACCGCGAGTGTCACAGTCTAAGCGTCACTTAAAATTGAACCGAGCTTAACGCGTTCGTACACACGACCAAATAAATAGTAAAAAATACTACATTTATGAGTTGGTTTCGTGAACATAGCTAAGGTAAGTTTGTGTAAACTTTTTTTCGTTAATATACATAGGTAAATGTCAATTGAATTTAATTATTGTATTCTTGTTTATATTTTTTTATATTCAAATCGACCTAGCCTTTATGTCCATGCGTTAATTCAGAAACATTTATTTAAATAAAAAAAAAAGTAGCAATAATAATTTGTGTCTTGACTAACTAACTGATTATTTGCAAGTTATTAATAGGCCAGTTTAAACACTTAAGTTTTAACGCAATCAAAATTTAAAAAGGTCGCCACTCGTGTGCGTCGTTTACCGGCATAGCGAAGGGACTATGTGGAAGAAGAAGAAGAGATATGAAAGGAAGAAGAATAAGAAGTTTTTAACGAGTTTTAATCACGTTTTAATCGAGAACTGTTTTCAAGTGTAGTTTACATTACTTTATTATACAATAAATAAAGAGTTTATGCTAAGAAGAATAAACACAACTAACGTGGTGTTTATTTTAGAGTCAATACAAAATCCAAAACTGACTTTATTTTTATTTAAAAATAGCTCGTTTGGAATACCACAACTACTACGTACAAAGATATAACTGGAAAAGATCTGTCGCGGACTAAACATAACTTGTTGATGCAAATTGACATATATAGTTAATTGTTATCCGAAAATTATTCCTTTATTCCGGGTTAAAAAAGAAACTACATGATTGAAATTTCCCTAGATTTAACAAAACTTAACGCATAAAATGCCGATCAGAATTCAATTAAGAATATCTTTTTCTCTTTTACGTATTGAAATATTAATCCGAATTTGGACCTTAAACCTATTCCTAACATTTCAGGTAGAAAAAATGACGAGCACATCCGAACTGATTGAAGAATTTTACACTTACCACGCAATAAGAGACCAGAGACACTGAAACGATTGAATTTGTACATAACTAAAGTTAAGGGAAATATACAAAGCGAACAAGACTTAAAATCGTATGTAGAGTCGATTACTACGAGAAATGCCTTACAATACGCTTTTAAAATAGAGATTCTATTGCGATTGCGATGCACCGATCAGCTGTTGGAGGAGCTCAAAACTGCAGATGCCGTTTCGATTAAGAAAATTCTAAAGAACAAGCGATTCCTGTCGGATGCTTTTTCGAATATGGAATGCGAACATTTCTTCAGCAACGTTGCTCCGTTTGTCGCTCACGGCACATTGGTAAAGATTTTAAACCGATTACCGACTGTTTTGAATGATAAGAACGTGGGGCGTCAGTATTTCAATACGTTGCTTACGAAATGCGATGTTTATATCGCTCGAAAGGTTTTGTTCGCGTGTGATATTGACTTCATAAAAAATGCTGTTGAAAAATATGAGATACGTTTGATGCCAAAAGAGTTGTTAACTCTAGAACTGAAGGAAAAAGGCTTTTTAAGATACTATTTTAACATATTGTGGAAAAATAACGTTCGAGTTAATATGGGAAGTGATTATGGTCCGATTTTGCGTCAGATAGGAAAAACAGACCCGGATTTCTTTTGGAAACTCTATGATGTGTATAAATTTAACACGCCGAATAAGGAAGTACATTTAAACGAAGTTGTTTTTGATCATTTATTTGCCAGTGACGAGGAAAAGGCAACAGATAGAGAGGTTTGCGTATGCATCTTTCAACCAAGGGTTGTTTTCAACGTTCTCATAAAGCGAGATAAATTACACATCTTACTGGCGAATTTCTGCCGAGGTGACGAAAATGAATTCATCCAGATCTACTTCCAATATGGAGGCAGATTATTTCGTTCGCTGCATGATTTCTTGGGAGACGCTCCAAAATATCGCTATTTCTATTACCTCAATAAAGCTTACGATTTAAAGTTCGGAAAAGAACTAGTCCATAATCCAAAACTTTTCAATGAAGACTTTCTAAAATTAACTCCAATAAAATACAGGAAGACCATTTTGGACGTGCTAACTTTGGAAAACCTTAACCTGTTCTACTTGTACGATATCGAAAGCTCGATTCCTATTTTAAAAGAGAAATTAGAACAAGATGAAAGAAATACAGATTTGTATCTACGGCAATTGTACGAAACTTGCCATTTTCACAAAGACGAAGAGATGCTGTTACAAGTGTTGAATTACATCGTAGAAAGATATCGCCACAAGGTAACTATCGTAAAAGAGATTAGTGAAAAAGTGCTGCATTGGTCGAATTCTGAAAGATTGAATCCCGAAATATGGATAATGATTGACGAAATGACGAAAATAATCGAATACATTGACGACGTAGTCACATCTACAGATTCTGATCTTTATCTCACGAATCACATCATTAATTCCGTCACTAATGGCATACTATTCGATAATTTCTTTAAACATATAATAAATCGATTGCCTTTGGGAGACGATGACTGGATACTATTTGGGACAACGATAAACAGCAAGATTTTATACGAGACAGCTTGCAAACTGACCAATTATATGTATAAGAAGCAAAATTTTTTGTGGGATATCGAAAATCTGTTGACTGGCATTAAAGAATTTAACGCCATCAATAAAGAAAACAGAATTACGCTCGTGCATTACGGGCACCTTCTGGAGATGTACGCGAAGCAAGAAACGTGGTACACAGATGATTACATATTAGTCGGAACGGAAAATGACGAACACCGCAGTTTTCACGATCAACATTGGAAAAGATCACGGCAGTATACACACGTCTCGCTTCCGAGATACGCCGAGTATTGTCCTGAAGAATTCTTGGCGTATATGGTTTTGATCGATTCTAAATTAGCGGCTTCACTCGGCGAAGATACATTTAAAAAGTTTCCTATCAATATGAAAAAAGAAGTTTCAAAATACTGCTTGGATGTTTTAAAGTTAGTTGCCTCAGGTGTCGATAGGATTTGTGTCGCTTTAACGTTTCTATCGTTGATTGATAAAGCTGCATTCTTCAATGCAATCACATCGAATTTAACACTGTTACATCAGATTGACGACAAGAAACATTCCATCAAGAGAACGATTTCCAAATGCTTTACGTATGACATAACCACCTGAGCTTTTTCTATTATTTTGGATATTTATAAAGACTGTGCGTATCAGCAATATTTAGGTCCAATAAAAAGCTATTTCGATAAAATGGCGGTAGATCAAGCTGAAATAATCATTAAATCTCTTTCTAACGATCCTGAGGTGCATTTAAGGAAATTATCGTTAACATTAACGCAGGATTCTCTAGACAGAGGCAAATTATACGACCTGATAAAAGAAATGCTTGCGAAGGAAGTTGACGTTAAAGTGAAGAGATCCCTCTATAAGAAAGCGTTCTTTTTATTTTTGATAAATCAAGACGATTTAAATTGGGACTTACTCAAACAGACTATCGAATCTGGAGGTGTGAATCCGAAATATGTGAATGAGTTTTGGCTAAATTGTCGCAGATTTCGCCGCAGTATTGCGAGAAATACGTCCTTGATATCTTAAAAGCGGTTACCGATTTAACTGGGGATGATGAAAATTGGAAGAAAGAACTGTTGTTGCATCTACCCTCCGGAGTACAAGATAAATTGAGTAGCGATTTTCTAATAGACCTGCTAAAGCAAGTTCCTTTCCACACGACAAGACCCAGACATAGCAGAAACATTTTCGATTTTTCAATAGCTCCTAAAGATAATTACCACTTGGAGTCTGTGTTCTACACATCCGGTGAGAAGCAACAGTTTATGTTGGAAATCATCTTAAGAGAATTAGAAGAATATTTAGCTCAAAATTGGAATGATTTCCCCACCTCAGAAGTATTCTCCAACGTGTACGAATTCATGAGGGCTTTCTGCAAATACACTTTCAAACTAAAACCTAACTATGCCGTTGTCAACAGATTCTACGTCAAATGGACTAGTCTTTTCGCGACATATCCCCAATCGAAATTTTTAATGTTAGAATTCCTCAACGCCTATTCTGAATGTCAATACGTAGTCGAGATATTCTGCGAGAAATCCCACGAAATAATGAAGAGCTACATCGGGAAATACGGAGAAATTATTTTGCATATTTTCTGCACGGAATTGCTTTACTTCGTCGAAGCTGCGAAGATCTATCAATTCGATTTCCTAAATGGGTTCATGAAATGTAATTACGACATTATAACATGTGTGGCCACTATGCAAATGTTGCCAGAAGAAAGCATCATTTACGACACTGAACAACCTAAATTGCAGTTTTTGGTAAATTCGTTGAAAGCTCATCCTGATTGCATTTATCAGTATTATGTTCAATGATGATGAAAATGATTTTTATCCTTATTATTTTGCAAATTTGTACTTTGACGATTAAAAAGAATTATTGCTGGTATTCTTTAATCGGTACGGAAGGATCAGTTATAGTTTTGATAATTCAAAGGTATCCATTCACATTGGAGATGAGTTTTTGAACATCCTGTATTTGATTTTCTGATTATATTACTATAACGCTGAATATCTTGGTCTTTGTACTTCCACAGATATTAGTAGAAAACGTGAATGCTAATAAACTAATTAATTCCAAAGGCTTCCAAACTTTAACAGACTTGAAAATATTTCAGAAGTAGGTGAGTTTAGGCATGTCAGGGAACCCTAATACAAATTAGGCACAAACAAAGCGAGAAATAAGCTAGAATGAATCAAAATCCCACTAATTTATTTGCCGAATATACGCAAATTCAATGAAAATGTAGATGTTATACTTTGAACAGCCTTTTATAGCACAGACATGTAAATGGATGAATGTAAAGAAAGTTGTCGCAATTATCTCACAGATGATGCTTATACAAATATTTAAAACAAATCCAACAGCAAAGATTTTTGTTCTCATTCTAGAGATTAAAAAACAAACTCTGCAGTTTGAAATTTTGCAAGACTTGACAGAACTTAACGAATTGAATGGTTTATCCAGTCAAAGTTCGACCACATATTTTTTCTCTATTACATATTGTATGTATTGACTGTATTAAGCAAATAAATTATTCTAAAGAATACTTATGAGTTGTTTTTATTGTAATAATCACTCAACAAAGGTTCTCGCAAACTCACAAATAATATTAAATTTTTAAAATACGAATTAAAATACTTCTATTCTATTTATTTTACGCGTAATTCTAACAATAAGGGAATATTAACTAATAAGCAAAGTTGTATGTGCTCAGAGACCTTGTGTAAATAATTTCTAAAAACAAAAAATGATAATGATTGGCTGAATAACTCATACCTACTTCTCATTTTTATATTACAATAAAGCTATAAACACAGCCCCTCAAGTATATTTATAGCTTTATTGTCACGTCAAATTAGAAAAACGAAATATTTAAATGATTCGGTACCCGATCACAAAATCTGATTCAGTAAATTCATTCATAACCGAAACGTTACAATCAAGTTCTCGAATGATCGAATTTTTAGATTTCGGTCATTCGATTCTACCTATCATGTCACTACTCAGGCCAGGATTGTTGGGAGGAGTTTGAGTTAGGTTATGTTATGTTACGAGCAGTTGTAAGTTTAACTTAAACTTATTTGCTGTACAATTGAAGAATATTTATAGTTACGTCGTCACTTATTATAGTGCAAGAAGTAGGTTATTATCCTATAAGTAATTATTGCAATTATTATCACGGCAATATCTGAAGGTGGATTCTGTGAGTGTATTTTGCTTAAGAGCTTGGGTGTTTTTCGCAAAATCAATACGTTCCTAACCTAAAACTGTGAACGTGTAAATATTGGAAAGCAGCTAAATACGTTGTAAGAATTTATAAAATTGTGAAATAAAAAAGACAGGTGCAAGAATACAATTAAGGTAACGCAGTTTTTTTTTATTATACATAAATTCAATATACACTTTATTAAAGTGTAGCTACATACTTAAATACTTAATAAATAGTAAAAAATACTACATTTAGGGGTTGGTTTCGTTAATACACCTAAGGTAAGTTCTGTGTTAAATTCTTTCGTAAATGTACATACGTAAATGTCAATTGAATTTAATTACTGTTTTCTTCTTTATATTTTTTCATATTCAAATCGACCTAACCTTTATGTCGATGCGTTAATTCAGAAATATTTATTCAAAAAAAAAAAAATTGTGCCTTGACCAACTAACTGATTATTTGTAACTTATTAATAGGCCAGTTTAGTTAAACACTTAAGTTTAATTTTAACGGAAATTTAAAATGTGCTGTATGGATTAAGAATTAAATGTTACAGTAACCCACGAAGTGTCAGATAATATTAAATTAAACTGAATACTACAATTACGTACAAACGTACAAATATAAAATATATAACCGGAAAACATATGTGGCCGAGTGAACATAAGCTGTAGATGCAAATTGGCATAAATATGTATATATACATAGTTAATTGTTACCCGAAAATTATTCCTTTATTTCGAGTTACAAAAGAAACTATATCATTGACATTTCCTTAGATTTAACAAAACTTAGCGCATGAAATTCCGATTAGAATACAATTAAAAATATTTTTTTCTCTATTAGGTGTTAAGATATTAATCCGAATTTGGACCTTAAACTTATTTCTAATATTTCAGGTAGAAAAAATGACGAGCACATCCGAACTGATTGAAGAATTTTACACCTTACCACGCAATAAGAGACCAGAGACACTGAAACGATTGAATTTGTACATAACTAAAGTTAAGGAAAATATTCAAAGCGAACAAGACTTAAAATCGTATATAGAGTCGATTATTACGAGAAATGCCTTACAATACGCTTTTAAAATAGAGATTCTATTGCGATTGCGATGCACCGATCAGCTGTTGGAGGAGCTCAAAACTGCAGACGCCGTTTCGATTAAGAAAATCCTAAAGAACAAGCGATTCCTGTCGGATGCTTTTTCGAATATGGAATGCGAACATTTCTTCAGCAACATTGCTCCGTTTGTCGCTCACGGCACATTGGTAAAGATTTTAAACCGATTACCGACTGTTTTGAATGATAAGAACGTGGGGCGTCAGTATTTCAATACGTTACTTACGAAATACGATGTTTATATCGCTCGAAAAGTTTTGTTCGCGTGTGATATTGATTTCATAAAAAATGCTATTGAAAAGTATGAGATACGCTTGATGCCAAAAGAGTTGGTAACTTTAGAACTAGAGGAAAAAGGCTTTTTAAGATACTATTTTAACATATTGTGGAAAAATAACGTTCGAGTTAATATGGGACGTGATTATGGCCCGATTTTGCGTCAGATAGGAAAAACAGACTCGGATTTCTTTTGGAAACTCTACGATGTGTATAAATTTAACACGCCCAATAAGGAAGTACATTTAAACGAAGTTGTTTTTGATCATTTATTTGCCAGTGACGAGGAAAGAGCAACAGATAGAGAGGTTTGCGTATGCATCTTTCAACCAAGGGTTGTTTTCAACGCTCTCATAAAGCGAGATAAATTACACATCTTACTGGCGAATTTCTGCCGAGGTGACGAAAATGAATTCATGCAGATCTACTTCCAATATGGAGGCAGATTATTTCGTTCGCTGCATGATTTCTTGAGAAACGCTCCAAAATATCGCTATTTCTATTACCTCAATAAAGCTTACGATTTAAAGTTCGGAAAAGAACTAGTCCATAATCCAAAACTCTTCAATGAAGACTTTCTAAAATTAACTCCAATAAAATACAGGAAGACCATTTTGGACGTGCTAACTTTGGAAAACCCTAACCTGTTCTACTTGTACGATATCGAAAAGTCGATTCCTATTTTAAAAGAGAAATTAGAACAAGATGAAAGAAATACAGATTTGTATTTACGGCAACTGTACGAAACTTGCCATTTTCACAAAGACGAAGAGATGCTGTTACAAGTGTTGAATTACATCGTAGAAAGATATCGCCACAAGGTACTATTGTGAACAGAATTTAGTGAAAAAGTGCTGCGTTGGTCGAATTCTGAAAGATTGAATCCCGAAATATGGATAATGATTGACGAAATGACGAAAATAATCGAATACATTGACGACGTAGTCACATCTACAGATTCTGATCTTTATCTCACGAATCACATCATTAATTCCGTCACTAATGCATACTATTCGATAATTTCTTTAAACATATAATAAATCGATTGCCTTTGGGAGACGATGACTGGATACTATTTGGGACAACGATAAACAGCAAGATTTTATACGAGACAGCTTGCAAACTGACCAATTATATGTATAAGAAGCAAATGTTTTTGTGCGATATCGAAAGTCTGTTGACTGGTATTAAAGAATTTAACGCCATCAATAAAGAAAACAAAATTACGCTCGTGCATTACGGGCACCTTCTGGAAATGTACGCGAAGCAAGAAACGTGGTACACAGATGATTACATATTAGTCGGAGCGGAAAATGACGAACACCGCAGTTTTCACGATCAACATTGGAAAAGATCACGGCAGTATAAACACGTCTCGCTTCCGAGATACGCCGAGTATTGTCCTGAAGAATTCTTGGCGTATATGGTTTTGATCGATTCTAAATTAGCGGCTTCACTCAGCGAAGATAACTTTAAAAAGTTTCCTATCAATATGAAAAAAGAAATTTCAAAATACTGCTTCGATGTACTAAAGTCAGTTGCCCCAGATGCCGATAGGATTTGTGTCGCTTTAACGTTTCTATCGTTGATTGATAAAGCTGCATTCTTCAATGCAATCACATCGAATTTAACACTGTTACATCAGATTGACGACAAGAAACATTCCATCAAGAGAACGATTTCCAAATGCTTTTTACGTATGACATACACACCTGAGCTTTTTTCTATTATTTTGGATATTTATAAAGACTGTGCGTATCAGCAATATTTAGGTCCAATAAAAAGCTATTTCGATAAAATGGCGGTAGATCAAGCTGAAATAATCATTAAATCTCTTTCTAACGATCCTAAGGTGCATTTAAGGAAATTATCGTTAACATTAACGCAGGATTCCCTAGACAGAAGCAAATTATACGACCTGATAAAAGAAATGATTGCGAAGGAAGTTGACGTTAAAGTGAAGAGATCCCTCTATAAGAAAAGCGTTCTTTTTATTTTTGATAAATCAAGACGATTTAACTTGGGACTTACTCAAACAGACTATCGAATCTGGAGGTGTGAATCCGAAATATGTGAATGAGTTTTGGGCTAAATTGTCGCAGATTTCGCCCCAGTACTGCGAGAAATACGTCCTTGATATCTTAAAAGCGGTTACCGATTTAACTGGGGATGATGAAAATTGGAAGAAAGAACTGTTGTTGCATCTACCCCCCGGAGTACAGGATAAATTGAGTAGCGATTTTCTAATTGACCTGTTAAAGCAAGTTCCTTTCCACACGACAAGACCCAGACATAGCAGAAACATTTTCGATTTTTCAATAGCCCCTAAAGATAATTACCACTTGGAGTCTGTGTTCTACACATCCGGTGAGAAGCAACAGTTTATGTTGGAAATCATCTTAAGACAATTAGAGGAATATTTAGCTCAAAATTGGAATGATTTCCCCACCTCAGAAGTATTCTCCAACGTGTACGAATTCATGAGGGCTTTCTGCAAGTACACTTTCAAACTGAAACCTAACTATGCCGTTGTCAACAGATTCTACGCCAAATGGACTAGTCTTTTCGCGACATATCCCCAATCGAAATTTTTAATGTTGGAATTCCTCAACGCCTATTCTGAATGTCAATACGTAGTCGAGATATTCTGCGAGAAATCCACGAAATAATGAAGAGCTACATCGGGAAATACGGAGAAATTATTTTGCACATTTTCTGCACGGAATTGCTTTACTTCGTCGAAGCTGCGAAGATCTATCATTTCGATTTCCTAAATGGGTTCATGAAATGTAATTACGACATTATAACATGTGTGGCCACTATGCAAATGTTGCCAGAAGAAAGCACCATTTACGACACTGAACAACCTAAATTGCAGTTTTTGGTAAATTCGTTGAAAGCTCATCCTGATTGCATTTATCAGTATTACGTTCAATGATGATGAAAATGATTTTTATCCTTATTATTTTGCAAATTTGTACTTTGACGATTAAAAAGAATTATTGTTGATATTCTTTAATCGGTACGGAAGGATCAGTTATAGTTTTGATAATTCAAAGGTATCCATCCACATTGGAGATGAGTTTTTGAACATCCTGTATTTGATTTTCTGATTATATTACTATAACGCTGAATATCTTGGTCTTTGTACTTCCACAGATATTAGTAGAAAACGTTAATGCTAATAAACTAATTTAATTCCAAAGGCTTCCAAACTTTAACAGACTTGAAAATATTTCAGAAGTAGGTGAGTTTAGGCATGTCAGGGAACCCTAATACAAATTAGGCACAAACAAAGCGAGAAATAAGCTAGAATGAATCAAAATCCCACTAATCTATTTGCCGAATATACACAAATTCAATGAAAATGTAGATGTTATACTTTGAACAGCCTTTTATAGCACAGACATGTAAATGGATGAATGTAAAGAAAGTTGTCGCAATTATCTCACAGATGATGCTTATACAAATATTTAACACAAATCCAACAGCAAAGATTTTTGTTCTCATTCTAGAGATTAAAAAACAATCTCTGCTGTTTGAAATTTTGCAAGACTTGACAGAACTTCACGAATTGAATGGTTTATCCAGTCAAAGTTCGACCACATATTTTTTTTCTATTACTTACTGTATGTATTGACTGTATTGAGCAAATAAATTATTCTAAAGAATACTTATGAGTTGTTTTTATTGTAATAATCACTCAATAAAGGTTCTCACAAACTCACAAATAATATTAAATTTTTAAAATACGAATTAAAATACTTCTATTCTATTTATTTTAACGCCGTTAATTCTAACAATAAGGGAATATTAAACTAAATAAGCAAAGTTGTTTATGCCCAGAGACCTTGTGTAAATAATTTCCAAAAACAAAAAATGATAATGATTGCCTGAATAACTCATACCTACTTCTCATTTTTATATTACAATAAAGCTATAAACACAGCCCCTCAAGTATATTTATAGCTTTATTGTCACGTCGAATTAGAAAAACGAAATATTTAAATGATTCGGTACGCGATCACAAAATCTGATTCAGTAAATTCATTCATAACCGAAACGTTACACTCAAGTTCTCGAATGATCGAATTTTTAGATTTCGGTCATTCGATTCTACCTATCATGTCACTACTCCAGGCCAGGATTGTTGGGAGTAGGGATGGTACGACCTGCTCCTTATGCCGGAGCTGGTGCACCTGCTCCGACTCCGGCTTTTGAAACCTGGTGCAAGAAATCAGGTTCAGGTCTACAGGTCTTCTTTAAATTGTAGTATGTGATATCTAAAAAAAAAAAAAAAAGGTCGTCCGGTTCTGTAAAAAAAAGTCTAAAAAAAACAAAGGTCGTCGGTTCTGTAAAAAAAAAGTCTAAAAAAAAAGGTCATTAGCTTTTGTCATTAGGCACATCATTGGAGAAAGAAGTTAAAAAAAACGATTTCTATATGAACAGGTTTGTTAATTAAGGTTTTAGAACGACTGCGGTTGCGAGGCGAGTTGCACTGGTGCAAAACCTTGCTTTTTTACGGGTTGCACCAACTTGGTGCGAAACCTGCTTTTTACGGGTGCACCAATTTGGCTGCGAAACTCGCCTCTTTTACGGGCTGCACCCAACTTGGTGCGAAACCTGCTTTTTTACAGGTGCACCAACTTGGTGCGAAACCCCGCTCTTTACGGCTGTGCACCAACTTGTGGTGCACCAACTCCGATCAGCGAACCAGTTCCAAAAGAACAGGTCCGATCCGGAGCAGCCATCCCTAGTTGGGAGGAGTTTTAGTTAGGTTATGTTATGTTACGAGCAGTTGTAAGTTTAACTTAAACTTATTTGCTGTAAAATTGAAGAATATTTATAGTTACGTCGTCACTTATTATAGTGCAAGAAAGTAGGTTATTATCCTATAAGTAATTATTGCAATTATTATCACGGCAATATCTGAAGGCGGATTCTATGAGCGTATTTTGCTTAAGAGCTTGCGTGTTTTTCGGAAAATCAATACGTTCCTAACCTAAAACTGTGAACGTGTAAATATTGGAAAGCAGCTAAATACGTTGTAAGAATATTTAAAATTGCGAAATAAAAAAGACAGGTGCAAGAATACAAGGTAACGCAGTTTTTTTTATTATACATAAGTTCAATATACACTTTATTAAAATGTAGCTACATACTTAAATACTTAATAAATAGTAAAAAATACTACATTTATGGGTTGGTTTCGTTAACACACCAAAGGTAAGTTCGTGTTAAATTGTTTTCGTAAATATACATACGTAAATGTCAATTGAATTGAATTATTGTTTTCTTCTTTATATTTTTTCTTTATACTCAAATCGACCTAACCTATATTATGTCGATGCGTTAATTCAGAAATATTTATTCAAAAAAAAAAAAATTGTGCCTTGACTAACTAACTGATTATTTGTAACTTATTAATAGGCCAGTTTAGTTAAACACTTAAGTTTAATTTTAACGGAAATTTAAAATGTGCTGTATGGATTAAGAATTAAATGTCACAGTGACCCACGAAGTGTCAGATGAAATTAAATTAAACTGAATACTACCATTACGTACAAACGTACAAATATAAAATATATAACCGGAAAAGCACTATGGCCGAGTGAACATAACCTGTTGATGCAAATTGACATAAATATGAATATATAGTTAATTGTTACCCGAAAATTATTTCTTTATTCCGGGTTAAAAAAGAAACTATATCATTGAAATTTCCTTAGATTTAACAAAATTTAACGTATGAAATTCCGATTAGAATACAATTAAAAATATTTTTTTCTCTATTACCTAAGTGGTAAAATATTAATCCGAACTTGGACCTTAACCTTATTTCTAATATTTCAGGTAATAAAAATGACGAGCACATCCGAACTGATTGAAGAATTTTACACCTTACCACGCAATAAGAGACCAGAGACACTGAAACGATTGAATTTGTACATAACTAAAGTTAAGGGAAATATTCAAAGCGAACAAGACTTAAAATCGTATGTAGAGTCAATTATTACGAGAAATGCCTTACAATACGCTTTTAAAATAGAGATTCTATTGCGATTGCGATGCACCGATCAGCTGTTGGAGGAGCTCAAAACAGCAGACGCCGTTTCGATTAAGAAAATTCTAAAGAACAAGCGATTCTTGTCGGATGCTTTTTCGAATATGGAATGCGAAGATTTCTTCAGCAACATTGCTCCGTTTATCGCTCCCGGCACATTGGTAAAGATTTTAAACCGATTACCGACTGTTTTGAATGATAAGAACGTGGGGCGTCAGTATTTCAATACGTTACTTACGAAATACGATGTTTATATCGCTAGAAAAGTTTTGTTCGCGTGTGATATTGTTTTCATAAAAAACGCTATTGAAAAATATGAGATACGCTTGATGCCAAAAGAGTTGGTAACTTTAGAACTAGAGGAAAAAGGCTTTTTAAGATACTATTTTAATATATTGTGGAAAAATAACGTTCGAGTTAATGTGGGAAGTGATTATGGTCCGATTTTGCGTCAGATAGGAAAAACAGACTCGGATTTCTTTTGGAAACTCTACGATGTGTATAAATTTAACACGCCCAATAAGGAAGTACATTTAAACGAAGTTGTTTTTGATCATTTATTTGCCAGTGACGAGGAAAAAGCAACAGATAGAGAGGTTTGCGTATGCATC
The DNA here is from genome assembly GCA_004143645.1 of Protaetia brevitarsis. Taxonomy (NCBI): domain Eukaryota; kingdom Metazoa; phylum Arthropoda; class Insecta; order Coleoptera; family Scarabaeidae; genus Protaetia; species Protaetia brevitarsis. The sequence goes on along the minus strand of RXPK01000560.1, from coordinate 2,409 downwards.
TTTAAACCAAGGGTTGTTTTCAACGCTCTCATAAAGCGAGATAAATTACACATCTTACTGGCGAATTTCTGCCGAGGTGACGAAGATGAGTTCAGCGAGATCTACTTTCCAATATGGAGGCAGATTATTTCGTTCGCTGCATGATTTCTTGGGAGACGCTCCAAAATATCACTATTTCTATTACCTCAATAAAGCTTACCATTTAAAGTTCGGAAAAGAACTAGTCCATAATCCAAAACTCTTCAATGAAGACTTTCTAAAATTAACTCCAATAAAATACAGGAAGACCATTTTGGATGTGCTAACTTTGGAAAACCCTAACCTGTTCTACTTGTACGATATCGAAAAGTCGATTCCTATTTTAAAAGAGAAATTAGAACAAGATGAAAAAAATACAGATTCGTATTTACGGCAATTGTACGAAACTTGCCATTTTCACAAAGACGAAGAGATGCTGTTACAAGTGTTGAATTACATCGTAGAAAGATATCGCCACAAGGTAACTATTGTGAACGAGATTAGTGAAAAAGTGCTGCGTTGGTCGAATTCTGAAAGATTGAATCCCGAAATATGGATAATGATTGACGAAATGACGAAAATAATCGAATACATTGACGACGTAGTCACATCTACAGGTTTTGATCTTTATCTCACGAATCACATCATTAATTCCGTCACTAATGGCATACTATTCGATAATTTCTTTAAACATATAATAAATCGATTGCCTTTGGGAGACGATGACTGGATACTATTTGGGACAACGATAAACAGCAAGATTTTATACGAGACAGCTTGCAAACTGACCAATTATATGTGTAAGAAGCAAACTTTTTGGAACGATATCGAAACTCTGTTGACTGGTATTAAAGAATTTAACGCCATCAATAAAGAAAACAAAATTACGCTCGTGCATTACGGGCACCTTCTGGAAATGTACGCGAAGCAAGAAATGTGCTACACAGATGATTACATATTAGTCGGAGCGAAAATGACGAACACCGCAGTTTTCACGATCAACATTGGAAAGATCACGGCAGTATATAACACGTCTCGCTTCCGAGATACGCCGAGTATTGTCCTGAAGAATTCTTGGCGTATATGGTTTTGATCGATTCTAATTACGCGGTTCACTCAGCGAAGATAACTTTAAAAAGTTTCCTATCAATATGAAAAAAGAAATTTCAAAATACTGTTTCGATTACTAAAGTTAGTTGCCTCAGATGCCGATTAGGATTTGTTGTCGCTTTAACGTTTCTATCGTGATTGATAAAGACTGCATTCTTCAATGCAATCACATCGAATTTAACACTGTTTTACATCAGATTGACGAAAGACATTCCATCAAGAGAACGATTTCTAAATGCTTTTTTACGTATGACATACACCCCTGAGCTTTTTTCTATTATTTTGGATATTTATAAGAAGTGCGTGTCAGCAATATTTAGGTCCAATAAAAAAGCTATTTCGATAAAATGGCGGTAGATCAAGCTGAAATAATCATTAAATCTCTTTCTACCATCCTGAGGTGCATTTAAGGAAATTATCGTAACATTACGGCAGGATTCCTAGACAGAGGCAAATTATACGACCTGATAAAAGAAATGATTGCGAAGGAGTTGATGTTAAAGTGAAGAGATCCCTCTATAAGAAAGCGTTCTTTTATTTTGATAAATCAAGACGATTAACTTGGGACTTACTCAAACAGACTATCGAATCTGGAGGTGGAATCCGAATAATGTGAATGAGTTTTGGCTAAATTGTCGCAGATTTCGCCGCAGTATCTGCGAGAATACGTCCTTGATATTTTAAAAGCGGTTACCGATTTAACTGGGGATGATGAAAATTGGAAGAAAGAACTGTTGTTGCATCTACCCCCCGGAGTACAGGATAAATTGAGTAGCGATTTTCTAATAGACCCTGCTTAAAGCAAGTTCCTTTCCCACACGACAAGAACCGAGACATAGGCAGAGAACATTTTCGGATTTTTCAATAGCTCCTAAAGATAATTAACCACTTGGAGTCTGTGTTCTACACATCCGGTGTGAAGCAACAGTTTATGTTGGAAATCATCTTAAGAGAATTAGAGGAATATTTAGCTCAAAATTGGAATGATTTCCCCACCTCAGAAGTATTCTCCAACGTGTACGAATTCATGAGAGCTTTCTGCAAGTACACTTTCAAACTGAAACCTAACTATGCCGTTGTCAACAGATTCTACGCCAAATGGACAAGTCTTTTCGCGACATATCCCCAATCGAAATTTTTAATGTTGGAATTCCTCAACGCCTATTCTGAATGTCAATACGTAGTCGAGATATTCTGCGAGAAACCCACGAAATAATGAAGAGCTACATCGGGAAATACGGAGAAATTATTTTGCACATTTTCTGCACGGAATTGCTTTAC